>JBAJNP010005401.1:0-29236 GCA_036877545.1 Yasuhikotakia modesta
TAATAACGTTAGTTACCTCAGTTAAACTAACGATATAATTCGTAAATTCGGTTCGTGCTGTAGTTAAATGCATTGAATGTGTTTTGTTACGTTTTGTTATTCAACAGCATGCAAAAGGCGTTTAACTTCAGACTGTTAGTGCCGCCAAGAGCTCATTTAAATCAAGTGTCTGTGGTGAAACCGAAACAAACGGGCATGAATGAAGAAAACTCTGTTTATTCCCCATCAGTTCAGGTTGGTAATCGCAGTTTGTGATGCATTTAATAAAAACAAAATTAAACCATTAAAAAAAAACAAAATTCAGCATTAAAAATGTGCTTATTATAGTTATGATATCATAACCTTTATAGGGTTACAACAAGTGTTCAGAAATGGAGTCAAGCCTTCCATTTCCATCCAAAATGGTGCTTCCTACAAGGACACCAAGGATTGGTGATATTTAAAAAATCACTAAATACATTTAATTATAGACTTTAGTAACAATATATCTAATAATGTGCAACACTTTTCTTTAAGAAGCTACAAAGAAAGCTGCAGTGACACCAATGGAAAAAGAGGAGGTCAGTTTGTGTGTGTATTTATTGAATAATACATTTATGGTAAGCTTAATGCAATGTAGATTATAATGTAAGTATCTTCAAAGTGTTCAGTTACGGTGCTTTTGTATATAATAGACAATGTTGAGATCAAGCCAGCTGTTCTCCAGGTTGCTTGATGAAGCTGAGAAGCTTAAAATGTGGAAAGTCAGAATGGATTCAGAGAATTCACACAAAGATAGGAAGCTTCAGGAGAACAGAAAAACGATTGAGACGCAGCGGAAAGCTATTCAAGAACTTCAGGTGAATCACATTAGCTTATTAGTTAATACATCTGTTTTCTGTTTACAAGTTCTCAGTTGTGTCTTAATTATATCTATTATGTTTTAGTTTGCAAATGAAAATCTAAGCATGAAATTAGAGGATCAGCTTAATGAAAATGAAGACCTTAGAAATAAGTACGTATATCATGAGTAACATTTTTTACAAGACACATTAAATATGTCATTTTGAATTATTCTATGTTTACTTGCAGAAGTAATGCAACCAGGAATATGTGTAACATACTGAAAGACACATTTGAGAGAACTGTTGAGAAAATGAGTGCGTGTAAGTGTAATATATTATAAATAATAAAGCATTAAATAGGCACCTTCTTAGCAAAATTGACACCTATAGCAGAAATCACATCTTTAGCCTCATTAATGTGTAATTCATATTAATGTATTGCAGAGAACAGTAATGTATTTTGCATTTTTTCTAAATAGTTGAGGTTGAACGGGAAGAAACTCATGATTTATTTATACAGAACAATGAGAATATTCAGGTAACTATTGTATGTAGTGTTAAGGCTAGGTCCAACTTCAGATTTAGACCAAACTGTGTTGATGTTTGGTATTTTGTTTATTTGCAGAGGATGGGAGCAGCTTTTGAAAGCCTTAGGAAAAAAGCAGAGGCTGATCAGCAGGATATGTTCAAATGTGCTCAGTTTTTATTTCTATTCACTTTTTTTACTTAAAATAAATGTATTAATTGCATTTTAAAAATATGTTTTGTATTGCACTGAGCTACAAAATGTTTGCATTGTTTGATTAACTTTATTTGTAATTGTTTATTTTCTACAGTAAGAGAATGCCTTGCAGAGATGGAGGATCTTAAAGTGAAGTCTGAGAGTGACTTTCTTGTGAAAGAAAAGGAGGTTAGTGAAAGAATAGGAGGTTAGTTGATTGAGTTTTAAAACAAACTCTCTCTCTCTCTGCCTGAAGAGGGCAGCATTTGCTCAAACAATCTTGAGATTGAATAATCTGTGCTTTTGTCGGACCTTGTTCAAGATCTTTTTCTTGAATTTGATTTGTTGAGGTTGCCATGCTTCAAGAAAAAGTGCATGAAAAAGAAAGCAATCTTAAAGAAGTTTCTCTTAGACTCCAAGAGGCACAGCAAAACTGTAATCAACTCAAGGAGTCTACAAGTATGGACGCAAAAACGATTGCATAAGTCTGTCTGTCCAAAGACCCAAGGCAATGTGCATTTCTCTTTACTTATGTTGTGCTTTTACAGGGCAACAACAGGAACTGCTTAAAACAATTACACAAGACAAAGAGACACTTGAGGAGAAACTTAAAGTGACAGAGCAACACAAATGGGAGATTGAGGTTTGTTTTTGTTTTAGTACAGATTTTGTTGGACCACGAACACAGTTTACTGACACTGTTTACTTCACACATAAAGATGAAAAGAAGCCTTTCATGTATTGTATCACTTTTCCTTTGAAAGAAAAATCTGAGAGTGGTAACTAACGAACTGGAACAAAGCAAGGAGGACCATGCAAATGTCCTTCAAAAGAAAGATACTGAACTAGAGGAGCTAAACAACATCAAAGCGCAACAGTCAACCCAGCTTGCAGAAATGCAACTTACAGTAAATGCTTTGCAGTCCTCACTAATGACTGAAACACAGAGGTATGTTAGGGAGACTATTTCAATCCAAGCACTAACATAATCCTTTAAAGAGTTTTGTAATTCCAGCCAGCTCAAATGTCTTGCACAGGTGGATAAAGTACATTATTTAACCAAGAATGTTATTTAATCCATTATTCTTGAATAATTCAGGACCCAAGACTTTGAGACAAAGCTAAGCTCAGTAATCACTGAAGTCAATGGCAAAACCTCAGAGTTAGGTATGAAAAACTGCACTCTTTAATTAATAAATAATTATATAATTGCATTGCTTGTATTATTCTGAGATCTATTATTGTGGTGTCATTCAGACAAAATCAAAGGGCAGAAAGACAACTATGACAGGCAAATGCAAACTCTTAAAGATGAGCTGGTATGTGTTCTACTTTTCAACCAGCTAAATAAATAATGACTTGAGAACCAAACTCACAGTGTTGTTGTAACAGGATGAGAAGTCAAACTTACTCAAGTCTGTAAGAGAGAAATTACAGACAACTGAGATTCAAATGCTTCAGATCACTGCAGCACTGGAAGATAAACAACGTGAAGTATATCAGCTAAAGGTGAGAAGATAGTGTTTACAGAGATGGTAAAATGTATCCCTAATCAGTTCGGCGGGTTTATATATCATAAATTCACCTCTCTCAGGACACAGTGGAGAAAAATAAAAACATGGAGGAGGCCCTGATAAAAGCAAAACATGGGTCTGAAGAACTGCAAAAAGAAGTTGTTTTGAAAGAGGTCAGATAAAAATGAAAAAATGAGTTTGTCTAGTCTAAATAGTTTATATTTTTATGTAATATACAGAATATATTACATATATATATATATATGTTATAATATGAAGGGATGTAAAAAACTTGATATGAAAATGAATGAATCTGTTTATCTTTCATTAGACTATGCTGAAAGAGATAGAGGAGCATTTGTCAGGAGCTTTGAAGAGTGCTCGTAAATCATCAAATGAGGCTGTAAGATTAGAAAAGGACATTGAGCAACTAAAGTGAGAGTCTGTCTGGTTTTACAATATTAATCTTTGATATCTATCATTAAAACGGATATGGGTAGTTATGTAAGGGATAATCTATTTTTCAATTCTTTCAACGTATACATTATGTGGCAATGGATTTGTGGTCAATAAATGAATATGGACAAAGTGCAATACAGCATTATATTAGCCTATAAGAAAATGAGTTAGAAGAAAATATTGTGATGTTTCTTCTCTTAGTAAATTAAGCATTTATGCATTTCTACTATATTAATATGGGTTTATCTTTAACATTGCATGAAACGTATTCCGTTTTTTCTGTAGGAAAAAATATGAGGATCTGATGTTGAAGTTTAATGACCTGCAAATTCAGAAGGACACAGTGCAAGAACAAGTTGATCGTGGTGCTGAAGAGAACAAAGTCCTTCAGTCTCATCTTACGGTTTGGAATCAAGTTTTGAATGTTATATTGGTGCAGAAATAGAACAACATGGTTTTGATGATGCTACATAATTATGGATATTCTTTACAGGAAAGCAAAGCAAATGAAGAAAGAATTAAAATGAAGATTGAGAGACTTGAAAGAGAGAAACAGCAGCTTGAGTAAGACTGAAGGAAAGAATCATGCAGTTTGTTTTGATTTTGTTTTACATGAAATGTTTCATGTCCAGAGTGCAAATGGACATTTTATCTACACAACTTGCTGGACAGGATGAAGAGAGCAAGAACGCTCAGGAGCAGATGAAAGAGACTGTACGCTAACATTATGTCATGTTTTTTCTTCTTTTAGTTGCAAGGTTATAGCAACTTATAAGAGTCTCTTCTAACTATTACTAATTATTTACCTGTAACAGGGCAAAAACGCAAAGAAAGAACTTTTGATGAAAGACAAACAAATTAAAGCATTGGAGTCAAAGGTAATAAATCATAATATACCATATATTATAGAGTATGTGTGTATGTACAGATATAAACTGTTGTCTCTTTTTTAAGCTTTCAAACATAAAAGCAAAACTAGAAACCAAAACAAAAGCTTACGAGGAATCCCTTAAAGAGGTAGACGGTTAACTTACTATTACTCTGATATATAGTAGAACGGTATTATAAAATTAATGCTCAACTGTGGCAGAAGTATAAGAAGTATAAGCTGTATTTCTCACAGATAACTACATTGAGGAATGAGTCTGAAAATGTGAAGAAACACCACAAGGAGGAGCTTCAGAAATTTTGCTCTGGCCTTCAAGACAAATCAGCATCTGAAGAACAACTCAAAGTGGAGGTGATTTGTGCTGGAGTAATATTTTAAACTCATGCCATTTTATTGATCCGGTTGTTTTTTGCAGGTGGAGAAACTGAAGCAAACAGCTCTGGAGGCAGTGAAGAGCAGAGATGACACAGAAACCAAATGTCAGCAGAAGATATCAGACGTGATTGCTTTGATGGAGAGGCACAAGGTGCTTGTTGTTATTTATATTCATCAACTGGTCTTTGGACTTTTTTCTAGTACTTTTATTGTTTTATTTCACTTGACAGCACGAGTATGACAAAATGGTAGAAGAAAAAGATGCAGAGCTGAGTGACAAACGGATGAGAGAAGCTGAAATCAACGCAAGTAAAGCATCACTGGTAATTGCCTGTCTTGTTTTCGCATTGTTTGCAATTACCTTTTATTTAAAACACTTTAAGTAAAACTCTCCACTAAATAACAATTACATTCAGGAACTTGAGCTGTCCCATCTCCAAGTGGAAAATAATGAGCTGCAACAGCAACTTGAAAAGGTCAAAGGTGAAACAGTGACCATGAAAACATCGTATCTTGAAATACACGCCCCCCAACAGGTATCAAACCGAATATTATGTCATTTAAGGTACAAAAAGTATATACGATGCAGACCATGTGTTGTATGTAATGTTAATAATAATAAATTGTGTTTTAGATCTCAGAAACTAAACCAAAGAAATTAAGAAACGGAATCTCTAAATCTCCAAAAACTTCTGTACCTACAAAAGCAGTTTATGAACTTTTAAATGAGGAGGACAATGATTCTCCATTGAAAAATACACCTGCCAATCCTATTGTAGGTTTTTTCACTTTTTATTCCATATGTTTCATATTCATGTTGCTGACATCTTTCATTTAGAACTTGTTTTGTTTTTTGACGTAAGGGAGCTGAAAAAGTCCTCAAAACCCCGTTCTGGAGCCTGAGTACAAAATATGGAACACCTCAGATAAAGGTACAGGGTGACCTGAGGCGTTTGCAATAGCCATCATTTATCCTGAGCACTTACATAAACTCACTAATTTTCCTCTTCAGTCATTTAGAATCCGCACACCAACCAGATCTGAGATAACAGGGTCTTGGAAAACAAACATCTTGAAACTGGACCCCAAGTCAGACAGCTCCGATAGCAATGAAATACTGGTAAACGTTCGTCTACTGTAAATCTTTTGTACTTCATTTTTAATATACAGCCTTTAAGTGCTCTAAAATTTTATTTTAACCAATACAAGTAAATTCTTAGGTTAAGTTTTTTTAACACTTTGGTTGTTCGGTTACAGAGTTTCTCTCCAAGACCAGTTAAGCCAAAAAAACCAATGAGGCCAAAAGAAGCACAAGCAGAGAGTTTTGGCGTGTTGAAAAAGGTAAAAGTTCACATTTGACTAAATTGGTCAGAGTTTGAGGTCACACGCATGATTGGCCGTGACAGTGTTGCTGTCATCGTGTGCAGGAGCAGTGTAAGTCTCCGGGTACGTCTCTGAAACTGGCAGCCATAAAGAGAATGCGAGATGCTGGTTGGACCAGCATCAACATATCAGATAGGAAGAAAAGAAAAGTAACCGACAAAATATTTGCTTGAAAATGTTTGTATCAAAAATGTAACATTGATTGTATTTCATTTAAATGACTCTAGTTCTCTACAGTCTATTTCGTGTCATAGAATGTTCTGTTGAAACTGATATTCACAGGTATTTCACGTTCATAAAAAACGTGTTTCTGGTACAGTTGTTGTTGTGTTCAAAATGTTTATCTAAATGTTTATCCAAATGTTTATCCAAATGTTTATGCATTTTAGCTTATTTAATTACTATTTAACTTTAAAAACATATTTAATAGCCTAAAAACTTTATTTTTCATATACTATGAAAACTTCAAGTATAAGTAAATGTTTCAGCTGAAAAGGTTTGTTGCCAAATAAAATGAGGCTGGTTGCTGTGCTGACATTTTAAGAGTCTTGGTCATTTCCATGGAATGTCTGAAAGGTGGAGGTGTCGTGGTCAGGTTCTGTTCCAGACTCGTCTCTCAGAAACTCCAGACGGAAATGAGTGGGTCTGTAGGGAAATCCAGAAGCGTCTGCCTGAGAGTCTTCATTTTGCACTGTCATGGTGGGGTTGTAAATCTGAGGGCCGTCATAAAGTCCTCCTGAAATGACCAGCGTGTCGTCTGACACTGTAAACTGCTCCCCTGTAAAACCAGTTTACAGGCTCAATAATACTTCTCAGAATATTATGGTTAGGAACAATAATAACTAGATTTTTACATTTTCAGAAAAATACAAACACATTTGTCTCCATGATGATGGAGTTAGCCCAGCAACCTTTCTGGAGTGATATCTAGGGCATTGCAAGAGTGTTGTTATCAGTGGTTGCAATGTTGTTGCATGCAGGTCAAGTGAAAAGGGCCCAATTAAAAAAATTTGAGGTTATTGAATCACTACACTACAATAATTTACAGACTGTTGCCATGAACACAATGCATATTCATTCATCATGAAGTGTAGTCAGGTACAGTGTTTTTCTAACCTGTATCCTCGTTCTGGAGACGGCGATGAGTGTATTGGACCCTTGCTTGTTTGCGTATGCTGAACTTGTGCATCAGAATGCACAAGTACATCAGAATTATCACAAGAAATACACCCAGCAGAACGCTGAAGAAAATGGTCAGCCATTTCTCTGAAAGACTCAGGCTCGAATCTGCGTAGAAACGGACACAGAAATTAATCACCCAGGAACAATACATTTTATTCTGTGGTTTAATAATGATGGGACAGTGTCAAACCTACCGAGTGAATGTAGAGTAAAATTAGTGGAGTTGTTTTGAGCCACAGTGGTAAAAGCTTTGACTGTTGTGTTTGTCACCACTGAAGTCATTAATGTAGTACTTTTTGTTGTACTGCTGTAGGTTGTGTTGTGTTGAGACAGGTGAGACGTGGTTGTTGAGTTGGTACTGATTGTTGATCTATACGCTGAGGTGCTTGATTGACTTGTGTGTGCTGTTGTTGTGTTAGGCTGTATTGTTGAGCCTATGACGGTGACATTGTCTTTTTGAGGTTGCAGTGTCGTGCTCTGGGTTCCAGTATGGTTCATCAGACTGGCTGAGGTGGTCATATTTGATTTACTGGAATTGAATGTTGAATTGCTTGACAAAATTAGGGCGTTGTTTTCAGTGTAGTTTCCTGTTGTATTCCAAAGTGGAGACGTTGTACTAGGTTTAATCTCAGAGGTGTTTGTCAACTTTAAAGGTGACTCAGTGGCCTGATGTAGATCGGTTGTGTTTGCCACCACCAACGAAAACAATATTAGTTGGCCACATACCAAAAGCTGAAGGGTTAGCACACCCATATCCGTTTGCACAGCCTTTTGTCTTCTTTTAAAAGTAATACACACACAGAACATAAGCCAGTCTGATGAAGGAAAAAGGCAAGAGGTATTAAGCATATTTTGCACAACCTAATTTAGCATGTTTACGTGTATGTGGTATTCTCTTGTGGTTTCCTGCTAGGTTCTTGCAAAGTTGCCATTTGCTTGGATGTAAATTTTGTTTTGCTAAGAATGAATCTTCTGAGTGGCCTTATTATAATTTGACCACTTTTAAAAAATGTTTAGCTGCCTTTTCTTGTTCAAAATTCAATTTAAATTACTAGTCATGGTAAACCATATAAACAAAAGTCTTTTAGAGAAGCACATGCAGAATTTAACAGATGATGTCATTAGTGTGTTAATGTTACACATAACATTAACACATAACAGCGTCTCACACAAGTCAATATTTGATCGTTATGTAAAATTATGCTGTCATAACACAGAGGACAAAGACTCATATAGTTTGAACAAACAGTCAAATGCGTTTTATTAGCAAACAAAACCGTTTCACACAATCACACTCTGCATCTTTTTCTATCTCTCTACTCTATCGTTTTGTTAACACAGTTTATGTAAAATAGCTCCTTTAACACATGAAATAGAAGAGCAGGTTTAAACTTACCTGTACGCTGAATAAAGCCGTGGTAGATGAAACCAGGAAGTGCTTCACAGCAGTTGTTACACCTCCCACCTGCTGTGGGCTCTGTATGTTGTTTCCATTCTCTGAAGAAAAACTAGCTCAACAGTCAGCTCTGTCAGCACGACAGGTAGTGTGGGCCGGCCCACAATTACTCACTTCCTTTACCGGCAGCATCGAAAAACAGGTTTACTTTCATTCTTTAGCCTTGCATGTACGTTGTTCTATATTTTAATATTTCTGTTTGATGTTTGTACCCAGTAAGTTTGACACTTTATCATCATGTCAGATTTTAATTTTAGATATTTCATTAAATACAAAAGTTAATACAAAACGTTTTATTACTTCATATTGCTGTGTGAATTAGGGCAAAATGTAATCATAAAAATCACTGACAGTAAATTCTGTACAGTATAGTTTTTTTCCATACAGTATAGTTTATCATCATTAAAGTCTATTCATTTCAACATACAAAAATACAGTTATCGTTTACTATTTACAATGTCTTTAACATGAAAAGAGTTCACATCTAAAATCTTGTGATCTTTACATCTTTCTCTTTCAGTGCAATTTCATTGTCACAGAAAACTGGACTGTCCAGCCCCTGGATGTGGTTGGACTCTTTCTCAATTAGGTCCGGTTTGGATGTCTAAAAAGAACATGAAATGCAACACAGTTACTAAAAAATTAACTTAAAACATTCAGTATTTATAAATATTATGTAAACCATGTCTGTTTATCTCAAGACAAGAGATTAACTCTATTTCGCATTTAAAACATGATTTTAAGCCACTATAGTTATAGAGCCTCTTACCTCTTTGTCTTTTCCACTGAAGCCGAAACAAAAGAGATCTGACTTCATAATAAACAGCTCAGGAGAAACTTTCTTCTGTTTACAGCCACCTTAAGAGAAGGATCTGAGTTTAGCGTCCATCTCTGAGTTATGCCCTCACAAACAAAAATATTACAGCTATTAAAGCATTACCTGTGATTGCACTAACTGTTAGTCCTGTGATCATGGTCACCAGTATTCCAACAGGACAAAAGTACAAGTAGGACAGAGAATACCAGCTGTCTGCCAGTGCTGGTCTTGACCTGAAGGGCAGCAGGAGTACGTTTATAAGGTCTGTATTTACTGAAGTAATTTACAGATTTACAGTATGTGTATAAATTACAAGCAAAAACAGATGAAAGCTGATCACTAACGTTTGAGTTGTGGTTTGTAGGACTGTGGTAAATGGGGTCATAGTGGTGGTCTGATTCGTGTCCCACCCCACACATCCATCCACACTGAGAGGAAGACGCAGAGTTTTCTGAGGTAACGGAGGATAGATTTGCGCTCCAATTCCCACCCATAATGTTATAACCAGACCAGAAATCAAACCAACAAAACCTCCCTGTAGGAATAAACATTCTGTGAGTTTGTGGAAACATTGTATGAGTTTTTCACAGTTGCGCCTTAAGGGAACTTCTGTTTGTTTAAAAGGATCAAAGACAAAGTTAAAGTCTTACAACAGAGTTGACGCAGCGGAAGAACATGCCCAGCACGTACAGGCCCAGCAGCGGGCCGCTGATCATACCGAATATAGACAGAGCGGCCTGTAACGAAAGTGACATGCAATTGCAAACTATCGTCAGCGGATGGTGCTGTTAACACGACTACAAAACAGTGACCTAAACCATAAGGTTTACCAAAATCAGGTTTAAATCTTTAAATTGTGTTTTAATAATATAGTATTGAATTTTATAAAAGTTGTTTGCTGTGTCTTTGACGTGAAGTTTTGACGTTGTTGTATTTGTCTATATTTACCTGCAGTATGTTGCCCATTAATGAGGCGACTCCAGCCATACCAATGCACACAGCGCCATAGAAAACACCTAAAAAAGACACATTGCACATCAACCTAGCATCACACACATGCGCCCTGTGCTACATGCAGATGTAATGCATGCAGCTGTGAGTGTATTCAGCTTTAACGCTGAAACTCACTCATGCCCATGTTGATCCATGACAGCTGTCTCTCTGTCAGCCCGGGCACTGCAGGTTTCAGAAAGTCCTCCACTGTGACTGCCACCAGAGCGTTAATGCTGGATGACACTGTGCTGAAACCACACACACAAGTTAAAACTGACCTCCCGGCTAACAGGGAACGTGCTCAGAATGTTTCTGGAACGTTTTCAGGCTTACATTCTTTGAAAGTTCTTTCAAAGCTTGCAGTATTGTCATAGTAGAATAACATTTTTATGTTATACATCATAAATATCAAAAAGTTGTTCTAAAGTAGTTTTAAAAATGTTACAGAAAACACATTTAAATAACGTTCTTGTAACCAAGCAACAACATTGTTAGCTGGGCTGTGACCTGACATCAACACAATGTTATTTACCTTAAGGTTCCACTATATGCTGCAGCAACAAACAAGCCAGGCAGTCCCGGGAAATCTGCCAGTATATCCATCACCAGATAAGGAAGCAGCTGTCAAACGCGTAGTTTGGTTAATTTTATATTCCACTGTATTTTATTGGAAGTGAAAATAAGGAGGTCACCCTCATGTGTGTATCACCTGATCCGTGGCTCCTACGTCCTTATTGGTGAAAGGATCACAGTCTTTATAGATGGAGTACATTGTAAGACCAGAAAGCATTGCCAAGCTAACTGTGACCCATAACCCCACCATATTCACATACAGAGATCTGTGTGAGGAAACAGGCAAGGTTCAGGTTTTACACAGAACTGTCTGATGTTATATCTGATATCATGTCTACGTCTGATAGTGTTCCTGTGCAAAGATTGTGTGTTAGATTCCCAGGAAGCACACATACTGATAAAACATATAATCTAAATTCACTGTAAGTTTTAAAGCATCTGTCAAAAATCCATACATGTAAATATTATGATTAAACCCTCATTTTGTCAATTATTGGGTGTGTACTCACAGCTTGGCCTGAGTCATTGTCCGGCAGGAAATGTAGCGCTGAACCTGCGATTGGTTGATGGCGTACATTGAAGTCCACATCAGACTGCCGCCAACAACTATTGTCCAGAAAGAGTGTCGCCTCAGAGGATCAGGATCAAAACTATAGGAACATTTCAGCGGTATGTTATCTGTCTGTTCATCTATAAGTTTAGACCTCTCTCTCCTGGTGTACATAGTGTTATATAAACACAATATCAGCTATACAAGCTAATAATGCAAAGATAATACAACATTTTTATGAGCTTAAGGAAACTTCAATTGTTTTTTAATGGTATACAGAGATAAGACACCAGCCATACAATGTACAGTAATCTGTAAATGCACTGTATTTACTATATTCTGTACTATATACTGCTTGCTTGTATGATCTATACTATATACTTCTAATATATAAATTTTTCCTAGAGTTTGCTAGAGCTGATTTATACTCTTAGTTCACCTGAACGTTTCCAAACGTCCACCATGGTAACTATCGTTCCAGATCTTTCCAAGCCCCCCCTGCAGGACCGCCCCACGTCCAATGACCGCCACAAACCCAGCCAACATAATGACCATCTGGAAGACATCTGTCCATATCACTGCCTTCAGACCGCCCTGTTATAAGCATAAGAACATTAACGTTAACCAAACACTTTGCATGTTACTTTGTCAAGTATGAAATGCAATTAAGGTGACCATTCAATTAAGCTGTAATGTTACTCACCAGAGTGCAGTAGATGATGCAAACAGTTCCTGTTGCCACCAGCACTCCCCACAGATCTAGACCAGTGACTGCAACACAGGAGCTTATTTATATATATTTATAAGTGACTTTTGATGGCTTAAATAAATAAGAAGCTTCCTCAAGCTGTGCTTTGTGAACGTTTATTGTCTTGAACAAATATCTGATCATGCAATCGATCTTTAACAACTAGAGAAGCCTCAAGCTAAGCCTTTGAATAAGTTTGCATGTGCGTGCATCTTAAACCAAATTTATCCTTTCTTTCAGGAAAACCTAATTCTCTGAAATGCTTTTGGGGCACAGCAGCGTCCCCTGAAAAGCTCAGGGTGTGAGTAGTAGCAGAATTTGGTTGTAAGAAAATGTAACTATTGGTATACATTCAAATAACAGAGACAGAAAAGCTCCTATTAATGAATGTAAAGCCATCTGTACTTACTCTGATTGAGAGCGAGTGCCGGGGCATAGATAACCATTCCTGTGTATAAGGCCTGTGACAGATAACACAGCCATTAGATGATTGAACCAAAAGCTAGTTTGCCTTAATATTCATCACTTCATGTCATGGAAAAGCACAAATGCAAAGTAGGTTGTTTTCCAGAGGGATATAGAGTGACGCAGTCACGCCTCTGATGTGTGTTTGGTTATGTATAAAGTGGTGTAGGTGGTAGGTAAAGGAAAACTTACTGTTTGAGCAATATACATGCTTGTTCCAGTGACTCGTATCAGTTTGTTAAAGCGCATTTCCAAGTACTACAAAACAAGAGACAAAAGAAAAAGATTATTAGTAAACTAAGCAATACATTTGTTTTAGTTCATTTGAATAATGTCACGTTTGCACCAGGTACACCAAGTTCATCAAGATAAACTACTACAAACATTTTTTAACAGATTAACATAATTGCTGTTGTAATGTTGATAATAAACACATTCTGAGGGCTGATATTTTCAACCTTTTTAAACATTGTCACCCTTTTAACTGGCAATTTTTTTAAGATTCATTTTTAATTTTATTTTTTATTAAAAATTGTTATTTTTATTTTTCATTTTATGTTTGTCTTTTATAAGCACAGTGACCAAAAATAACTTCAATACCTTAAATACACCTTCACTTTAAAAGTGTCCAATACAAAGTCACTGGCAATCAAAATACTATGTCCTCATTTAATTTCCATCTATTGATTTTTCAACAAGCACAGCCACAAATAGGAACGTCTGGCAACCAATCAATGAGACTTTTAATGTGACCCTACTGAGTTTCAGGGTGTTTCCTGTCTGTACCCATTTCCTCTGTCCTTTTCTAACCCCGTGTGGCAATAGTTGCCCTCTTACCTCATAAGTGCTGGTGATATCCAGGCGGTAAAAAAGAGGCACAAAGAGTTCGGCACTGATGGTGGACATGATAGAGTAGGAGAACACAAAGAGCCAGAAGGGTGTCCCGTACAGATACGCCTCAGCGGGGGTACCGATAACAGTGATACCTGACATAAAACTAGCTGTAAGGGATAAAGCCACAGGTACCGCTGTCATCTGACGACCTCCCAGTAAAAACTCACTGCTGCTGGTCTCCTTGCGTCCACGGATGGCTTGGAACAGCCCAATGCCGGCCGCAAACAGAATCAACCCGGCAAAAACCACATAGTCCCACACGGAGAACGTGGCCACAGGACCTCCACTACCAGGCATGATTTCAAAGGTACAGTTATAGAAAGCTTCAAAAGCTTTATATGTGGTATCACCGTGGCTTTCCGTGAAGTGATGTTCTTGTTGGAAAACCCTTTGTTTTTTTTCTTCAGCTGGAGGACAGAACCAAGTAACTCCTCACCGTGCCAATAACTGATAAGAATTTGAGTGTTCTGTAATCTTGGACTCACCACAAAAAACACTTGAGTTAATGATCCCTCAAGGCCAGAAGATATACCAGTTACATTGTAAAAGGAAGTCAACCTTTTTTTTTATTCCATCTCAGTTTAGCCGTGCAGAAAACATTTAGTCAGAGCTGCTTAATGAATTCCAAGAGGTTTGTTTGGCAGGGCTGAACTTAACCACGATTGCTTAGTCATAAAAGCAGTTAGCAGATACACCCCCCAACCCACCTATTGATAATACGACAAGAGAATCTGGGCCTTTTATCACTGTTTCACAAGGTTCCTAAATAAAATAAGTGTATCATCATCTCCCGGAGCAGGTCATGTCCAACCTTTGAGTTCCTGGTACCGTTTTGGAGATTACCTGAAATAAGCCGTTTCTTATAACTTAGAAGACATTCTTTTTGAATCAGTATCTACTAATGGTTTCGGGTAAATGAGAAACAGTGAGTCGTTTTCAAATCAGTTACAGCTTGACTGAGACATGAAGGTGATAAGATGAAGCAATTATTAACAGCATTTGAAGAAAGGTTTCTATAGACGTTCATGAGTATGAGCAAACAAAAGATACAAGCTGTAAAAATGAAGAAAAAACTGCTATTTGACACTAATCTACAGCGCATGCGTCTTGTGAACCCCACCTTTATTATTTTAAGCTTTAGAATATTTGTTTCTTTGCAAACAATGTAGTAAAATGGATGGTAGAGAAAGTTAAACTGTGACACTATCATAACAACTGTGTGCAGTGATGCTGTAACAGGTTCTCCAAGCTACAAAACAATGTTTAATAGCATGTTTTTACTTTTCAAGTGCTGAAGTGCTGAAGTGCTGATATCATCTAGCTGGAAATAATTGCATGTAAAACTGTTTGTGCATGCATTTAGTTTTCCATTTTCCACCCCTGTGAACTTTGTACACATGATAAGGATCCAAAGATGTCTTTGATTTGTTAGATGAAACCATGATAAATGGACAGATTTGAGAGCTTGTATCTTTATTAAAGATCAGATTAGATGTTATTCAGTGTGATGACCAGCCACATTAAGCTCATTTGTTGCCATGTTATCTTAAAATACTGTATGTACACATGCAACAAAGTACTTACCCATTATGATTAATTTTCTGGAAATAATTTATCCTTTAAGTCCTTTAAATGGTGTAACTACTGTTAAACCTGGTATTTGTAATCTGTTCGAAGAATTTGTCCAATAGTATCAGACAATGGACACCGAACCAAAGAAGAAATCACAAAGAAAACATGTCTTCTCTAATCTTTCTCCTAGTAATCTCATATGTGGCTCCATTAGAGTTTACAAGGAATCTTAAGGAATCTTAGTTTTAGGTTTGCCAAGATCAAGTCAAAGATTTTAATATGATAATACAATTCAAACCTTTCTCAAAAAATTGAATTAAATATGACCATATTTCTATATGAATATGAATTTATTGTGGGAGGAAAAATTAAATATTTTCCCGTGGCACAACTGTGACCTTAATAATGTTCACTGCATAATTTTTTTTTTGCCAACATTGGTCTGAAATTAAACCACAATTAATGAAACATGACTGTTACAGTACACATATTGTTTTCTGGTACACTTACTGTATGTCAAAAATGATCTCAGTTGTGTTTGAATTGTCTTTTTCCTCAGCTTTGGAAATCTCTGGAAAGAATCTAATTGATAATGGCAATGTGAATATTAATTCCGTGGCCTCATACTTTGTTTGCAGCTTGTGGCTGATTTGGTTAAAAGGCAGCTGTTCTATGGACGCTTCACTGTGGAGATGAGAGATGGTATCACATCATGTCTGAGTCTGTATAAGAGGAGTCTTGTTCTAACAGGAGCTGTGTTCAATGACAGACTGGCCAGATACTCACGGTAAGATTATTTTTCAAACATAATTCGATAACAAAAAAATGCACATTAAAAGACAGCTATGAGATTCAGCAGTAATGCTATGTTAACACAGACGTATGTTCTTGAAACCCTAAATATTAACTTTGGTGTTCCAGCACAATCATCAGTACTGCAGATATCACAGGAGAGGAGATCTATCAGTTTATTAGACTGTTTTTTTTCTGTGGATAATAAATTTAAAAGGCTATTTATTATGTATGCAGGTAAAGAAGACAAAAATATCACAGGGCTCTTTTGAGGTTTGCCAATAAACTCATTCACAGCCGCAGAACACCCTAGCAATGCCATAGCAACCACACAGAACACCCTAGCAATGCCATAGCAACCACACAGAGTACCTTAATAATAGCAAATAGTGTCTGTCAGGCAAACTTTAAATTTTGCAGCAACTACTTTAAGTTTTGCAAAACTAAGTTTTTAATTAGTTTTCTTAACAGTTGTTGTTCTTTATTTTCACTGTAGTTCTCAACAATCTGAGATAATCTGAGATAAGACACAATAATGTCCCCTGTGTGTGTGTTTGGAATGCTGGCACTTTTGATGAGGGTAGCGGTGCCTCTGTGTGTGCCCACTGAATACACACTGTACATTGAGAAGCAGGACTGCCATTACTGTGTAGCTATCAACACCACCATCTGCATGGGTTTCTGTTTCTCCAGGGTAAGTGGACAACAAAAAGAAGGGAACCGTTCAGTCACAGGCTCTTAAAGGAGAAGAATATAGTCTGTAGTCATGTTCCACTACCACACCTTTCATAAAACTAAAAGGTTCTACAGATGTTCCTTGTGGAACCATACATTAAAAAATGGTTGTTTTTTTAAAGGTTAGGGTTAAAATTATATTAAGAATAATGTTTTGATATTTATAATGTTAAACAAACATTCTATTAATGTTACTGCAAAACTTTTTGAAAACTTTACCCGACATTCTGTGAATGTTACCTGAAATGATTTAGCTAATGATTTGTTAATAAATTTTTCCTTCTGCAGGACAGCAATGTAAAGGAGTTGCTGGGCCCGCGGTTCCTGGTCCAGAGAGGTTGTACGTATGAGGAAGTGGAGTACCGGACCACCATCCTTCCCGGCTGCCCCCCACATGCAGATCCTCACTTCACCTACCCGGTCGCCCTGAAGTGTCACTGCAGCACCTGTAACACACACAGCGATGAATGTGCCCTCAAAACCAGCACCTCTGGGGCCAAATGTTCCAAACCTGTCCGTCATCTGTACCCTGAGGAAAACAACTTCCTCCAGCCATTCTGGGAACAATACGAGTGAATTAAATGGTCTGATTTTAATCATTTTGTGGAATTTGATTGTGTGAAATTCAATAACGTCAAAATAAATGAAGAGTTGCTTAAAATTAATAAGCGAGTCAATGTGTTAGATGTTGAATCCTGTATCTTGTTGGATAATTGTTGAGAGACCTTTTCTCGCTTTATGCGCCACGTTAAGACGGTCTGAAACTTTAGTAATGTTTAGTAATGTTTTATGGTTTCATTGGTAGACTAAAGTCTATATAAAAAATATAGAGAAGCATTCTGCTGTAAAAACTTTAACGTTGACCATCAATTGGGCCAATGTTGCTGTGTCGGACTTCTGGATGCTCAAATACAGCAATTGTACATTTAAAGAGACATCGACAGCCTATAAGTTGTTTTACAGCATTGTGATCATGCCAAATGTTCAAGTGTTAAAAACCTGCTGTGAGAATGTGAAGAACTCTAGAGGCCCCTTTGAATACTAATGCTGAAAAACTGCCATAAGGTAAAGTATAACTTTACCTCATTTGCATAAACTGCTTTTTAACAACTAGATTTATGAGAGGCCCTTTCGAATACAAATTGTGAAATATAGCCATAAGGTAACCCCTATAGCTTATATGTAAAGAATATACCTTATATATGTATAAGCTGCTTTATACTAAACCACCGTATTCCAGTACAGTGTCCTTGATATTTAATAGTCTTAGCAGTAGCCATCTTGGCAGTGTTTGTGTGTGATTCAAATGAGTGGTCAGTGGTAGATAATGCACATTTAGAGAGGCAAACAGCTGTGGGTTATTTATATTACAAGCTCAGAATGTGGGACATGTAGAATGTTAGGTCAAGTGTGTGTTTGTTTCTTCCAAAGTCCATTCATTAAATTTCTCATAACTGTTTTTATAGACTATATCATTTTTATTTGCGTTTGTGACCAGCTGTTAGCATGTCCTGTTTTCATGGCTGTCACGCAATAATTCATGCATTTTGACAAAAGATCACTGGGGCTTGCCGACACTTGCCTAGAGGCCGGTGAAGAATTAACATTGTAAGAACGCTTGCATAAAGTTTCCGCTAAGTCACTGAAATGCTAAACAGGTTATTTTCAAAGTTATTGAAATTTTCAAAACAGACTGTTTTTAGTTGTATTATTATTGCTTGTTTATAATTTTTTTTTACAGATGTTTTAATATCTGTAGTGTTTTACTTTTGAAACTTTAGTAATTAATATTTATATTTTGTTATATGATATAAAATGTTAGGGAAATATTGTACAAATTTTTAGAGAACTTTAAGAGAATGTTATCCAGCGTTCTGTGAACATTGCCTGTTACCTGGGGTAAGTCATCACATGCTTGGGGTTCATTGAAGGACAACAGATAAATTAGGACTTAATGTTGTATCCGCCCCCCAGCCAGTAACCTGTAAACCTTTCCACGCTCCCTAAGTCTTTCTGGAAAACTACTACACACAGTATAAAAATAACACATGTGTATTTGTCAGGGTTTTACCTTTAGCCTAGAATGTAATGACGTCATTAGTGCCATTAACCTTATTTCCCAAAAAACTACATGCTCTAGAATATTCTGTTATTATCTAAGCATCACATCAATAGATTTGTTATTGTAATGATTTGTCATCTTGCTAATTTTGTTATTCTGTTTTGGTCACCCACAATCTGAAGTGTGTAATCTGCCTTGTGCTATTTGTCACAAGGACATAAATAATGTAAAAAATACAATGATGAGGCTTCTGAAAAGAGTAATAGCCAAAACATCACAAAGCCTTGGGGTGACCAATAGCAACAAACCACTCATAAACTCCCTGGCAACCTCTCAGTAAACAGTGTTTACAAACATTCAAAACACCTTAGCAACCGTACACAAGCAGCCTACATTGTGCCCAGAGGTTTTACATAAACACAACTCACATTTCTGTTACACAATGTACAAATATCGTTTTCTAGTTGCCGTCCTCATTCAGAAGAAGAAATAGCCATTCAACTGTAAATCCCGTTACATTATTCAAGGTTGTTTTGAAAATCCAAAGCCCTCATATAATAAAACATCAAACAATGATATTGGTGGAATTTGATTGTTCAGCAGTCTTTTGCATGGTTGGTGGGGCAGACATTCCTACCCTGTGTCCCAGCATTCCAGTACAATTTTTATGCTGCATTCTTTTGTCTAAAACTGGATAAACTTGAAACTTGAGCTAACACTGGCTTGAGAACTGAAGGTTATGAAGGGAACCGCTTTTAAAACGAGTTTAAAGTTGTTCTGTAAATGTTTTAACTCTACCACACATTCCCAACTAGTTCTGGAAGCGCTTCTCTGATTTCCAAAGCTTTCAGGTGTCAAGCTGGTCTCAACATGTCCGTGTCTCTGAAACTGTGTAAGATTGGATTCAAAAAAGGAAAAGAAACTTTAGACTGACAAGTATAAAGAATAACAGACCACAACAACAACACAGCTGTGCAGAAGGTTTTGTTTCCTGTATTAGATCTGATCAATATATGTGGATCACATGTTTTAAATCAATGAGCTAAATATGGGTGTTTCTAAGGTGTCAGAACAATAAATAGACTTTGACTGATTACCAACAGCTGCAAAGTTGTGACATTTCTATCATAACACTTTTGTGTTCATTGTCATGTTATATTTAGGCACATGAGACAGTTGCTTAATTTAGAGGTTTATTTCACAAGAAAAGAAGGAAGATTAATCGGATCTGTGCTTTTCAGCGGTTTCACTCGATCTCACAAAGGACAAGCTGTGTTAGATAAGAAACTTCTAGAAATTTCCCTCTGTGTAAAGAGAGGATAAACTGTTCCTTTTTAATACAATTGGGCGTCTTAAACCAAACATGTGAAAACACATCACGCCCCAGGACACCGAACTGCATGAATTTAAATGCATATTTGTGGTTATAGCCTTTAGAAACTCGCTTTTATTGTGGTTCATTCCCATTTTTCATTGTAATGTTAATACGGGCAATAAAAGAATTAGTAGCTACTAGTATCTGTTTTAACTGGCAGTGTGTCATTGTACAAAGTGTCTGGGTTTGCAAGAACACACATTTACAAAACTTTTGTGAACAAAAACATCATAATTTCTCATGCATTTTGTGTTTATTTATGTACTGTAATAGCGGAAGGTTTATTATTATTGTTACATTAAACCTCATTGGAAAATACCCAGAACTGGTGTTGCCAGGTCCGTCGTTTTACCGCGGGTTTGACATATTGCATAAATTACACTTGATAAAATTGTATTGAAACATTTTAAACCATTGCACACTACTATGCATTGACTCTTAACGCATATAAGTGTAATGTGTAACGTTAATATGTATTTTAAGAGAGCAGTATATTTTAGGTTTTCGTTTTGGGGCTGCGGTCACCGTTTAGCTTTTTCCTCAGATCTGGCAACCCTGTCCACAGCGGCCGTATGGCCTGTAATTTGACACCGAGACCAAACCGTCACGCCCACTCTCCGACTATGACTCACGAGGGGCGGGCCTTATTACTCACCATCAAATGATGTTTGGTCATGCAAATACTATGACGTCCGATTGGACGCGTAAATTTACACCCAAGACACCAGCCCCGCCTCCTATTATAAAAGCGAGAGGAAATTTCCACTCGACCATTCATTCAAACTCTCTCGTCGCGGAAGTTTCTGGTTACCTGAAATTTATTAATAATAATAATAATAATAATAATTATCAAATCCTGCTCGTTTCTGAGGTGAGTGTTTGTTTTAAATAATACAAGTCGTTTTGGCTTAATAGTCATATTTTATCATTTAAAGCGAATAATAGTATGCAGTTAGACTATTTTGTCTGAAGGATTTTTCACCGAGTCTATTTGCTTTCGGTATTTTAATTAGGGGTTTAAAATTATATTAAAATGATGTTTTGACTTATTTAAACTCTAGTTTTAGCTTTTAAACCAGGCTTTGGTATGTGGTGTAACTAACCCGCGCTTAGCTAGTCTAGTTTATTCTGGCGGTGTAACGGAGTCACTTCCGCTTTACTTAAAAAGGTCAATAACTGAATGACTTCTTTAAATGTTGACATTAAATCCTTTACTTTTATTTATATTATAAACATTTAAAATAATGTGTAATGTACTGTGTGATGTTATCTCATATGTTTCTAACATTTTTCTGAACGCTTCAGAGACCAAAACTACGATTTCAATACTTGTACAACACATGTAAATAAACTAGTAACAACCTGTTTAAAACGCAAAAGTGTGTAGAAAGGGCGTTAGTTAAATAACCAAAGAAATAAAGGCCAGTGTTTGTAAACTTAAACCTGATGGGCGTGTGAGCGGATTATCATTGAAACGTGTTTAGTCTTGATGCTTGCGTTTTAAATTCCTATGAACTGAACACCAGGAGCACTAAACCACTATCTGTACTTAACACAGACCAGATTAGTTACAGGCTAGTCAGCCAAACCCCCTGACACCGAATATGCTAGCGAGAGTACGACGCATGCGCGCGCGCACACGGCCGCTCCAGTAGTAGTCGCGTAGCCGGAAGTGATCCGGTGTCGGTGCCCTTGTGACTGGGAGTCAGAGTCGTGGTCATCGGATTAAAGCTTTAGTGAAAGTGGTGTTAGTTATTTTTACCAGTCATCTAAACAACCATCACTGTGTCCTTCAGGTGTTTGGATACTCGATAAACTGCATATTTTTCTCAACTCGTCTGTCAAGTTTCACAATGTCTCAGCAACAAATCAGGTACGTCAGATTTTTATCATGTATAGAAATGCATGAGTGTTTTTTATTCATTTTTAGCCTAAATGTGTCTTCTCCCGGTGGTCCTTTTGGAAGCATACAGTAATACAACTAGGATTTTATTTATTGGATCCATTTTATAGTGTAATGTATTTTGATTTCAAAACCTATACATTTTCTATAATGTTATTTTTTATGTACATTTTTGGTATACATTTATTTTTTTCCTCTTCAGCCTTCCTGCCAAACTGATCAATGGTGGCGTTGCTGGAATAGTTGGGGTCACCTGTGTGTTCCCCATCGATTTGGCCAAAACCAGACTCCAGAACCAGAGACAGGGCCAGCAGGTCTACAAGAACTTGTAAGAACTCGCCTCACCCATTGTACTGTATGTTTAATACTGCCATTTATAGCAACTGTAAATATTTAACTGTATGGTTAAATTTAGCAGATGATCCCTTATTGTGTTATAAACAAATGGTGTTATTATTGCAAACCTGAGAAGTACCAAATTAAGCTATCATAGTTGACTAACATATTAAAACATTTTGTTAACTTAAGTCAAATAAAATATTATATAAAAAGCCAATAATAAACAAAATGGCAAAAATTTGATTTATCTTGAAAACTAAAAATACATAAAAGCTAATTCGAAATGAATAAAGCTACAAACAAAATGATACTAACTCTGGTACCAAAGGTAGATCAGAATTCAAACTGTAGAACTGAAGAAGAAAAGTATTTTTGTGAATTTATGATCTCTGCACATCCTGTGAGGTGTAAATCTGTAGATCAGTGTTTGTCTGTTTGAAATTCAGCACTCAGATAATATTACGCTGTTATCAGCGTTACATTCTTGTCGTGGCTTGTATTGGATAAGCGGGTATTTGAAGATAATTCTGCTGGAATGTATGATGTACGGTCAGATGTTTACTTTAGCATGACATATGAGTTTAACAGCTGTGCTCACTATAGAGCTTTATAGGGTCAGGCTGTGTCCTGTATGTGATGTAAACACGGCAAGCATGCCACACATAGCTGTGGACTTTTTTTGCAGGATCCTTTGAAAGGAAATTGCTAATGTGAAGTGACTTTTCTCACCCCACAGGATTGACTGTCTTGTCAAAACGGTGCGATCTGAGGGGTACTTTGGAATGTATAGAGGTAAGATTTGCACATTTATTTAATCACAAATGCATTGAACAGCATAGTTACACCCTATATAGATTGCATAGATATTTGCGTAGGATAGTATAGTTCATTATATGGCATGATGGGTGCTTCTGAATAGACTTGAAGATTCTTGTCAATATGACTTGGGTGGCTTGTGACTGTAAATTCAGACCAAGCCGTTTTTTTCAACCGAGTTTGTTGCCCTAAAACGGTCTATAAACCACAAGGAAAGGGTAAGAAAGAGGCCTTACTTTAGCCTGTTGGCATTGCCATTAACAACCAGTACACAGCCCTTATTGTTTAACCCTGTGATGCATGGTGACCATCTTGTTAACCACATGTTACTTTTAATCCGCCATGCAGTGATTTCTTGCAACATGTAATTGTAAAAACCACATGACCAACTAGTTCAGAAAACCAAAAATAAGGAATAGTTGTATTCTTTCAGCAACTACGTTTGTGATGTAATACATGCACCATAGTTTTAATGCCAAGCAACGATTTCACATATGTGTTACGTTTGGTAGTTTGAGCTGATTGGCCTAAGCGCTTGAAGAGTGTTATCTGTAGTTGGGAGGAGATTGGAGGCGGTGATTTGTGCCGGGTCTCCGTTTCTGTGAGGAATGCTGTTGTTTGCATCTGTGTTTTTCATGTTACAGACATGCGTCCTGCTGGGATAGTGAAGGCTAGCCGATAAGGCGCAGCCACGCTGGAGGCAAATCATTTATCATGGTTCTTACTCACTCTGCTCCTACAATTAGGCACCTATTCATTTATTTTAATGATAGATATTTGTTGAATCGTTTTGATTTTATTTGTTTACCATCTTGTTACTTTTATAGTTGGTTCATTTTTACGTTATCCACTTTTCTCACTGTCTTGGATCTCGTCTCATTCAGTACTAACCCATCTTGCCATGTTCTGTTAACATCTAGAACTGTCCACTTGAGTCTTTATCTTTTTTCCACTGTCTTTTGAAGACTGTCTTGTAATGTGTACAGCCACTGTTCCTTATCTTAAAGACTTCTGTATTGCTGTCTTATATAACATGGTCTGAGTGCTCTTAATGGAATGTGCCTGCGTTCATTTTATCTCTCTACATATTTCTCTACCATTTGTTTTTTTTGCTTCTTTTTCTTATCCTCTGTCCACTGATTTACCAGTCAAAACATTTGCTTTATTCAGTCCATGCAAAAATCCCCCTCCATCATCATTTTGCAGTTCTCACAAGCTTTGCTTTTAACATTACAGTCTGTTAGCTGTATTTCTATTCATCATTTGTAATTATTGCAATGGTATTATTTGATAAGGTCATGTTGTAGATGTATCTCTGTTTGATGGTGGTGGGGAATGTGTTCTTGACTGATCTGTGATCAGTTACGGTGTGGATGTTTTTAACCCTCTGTTTGTTTGTCTTGTAGGTGCTGCTGTTAATCTAACTTTGGTCACTCCTGAGAAGGCCATCAAACTGGCTGCCAATGACTTCTTCAGACACCACCTTTCCAAAGACGGGTACGTTTGCGAAATCAGCTGTACAAACACTGACGGCTAAGATAATATAATTAAACAGCTGCCTCACTTCTGTTACTATGAATGGGGGAAACTGCAACCTTCAGTATGGTTGCTCTAACAAAGAAAGCCCCGCCCATTAGTTGAAAGAGCCCATCGCTAAGCATATACATTCTCTGGGGGAGGGGCATGACATGCACAGTACCTGAAGCGATCAGGAAAAGATTGTTTTTATAGCACAATTCAAGGTGTGTCATTAATCTATGCTTTGTGTATTGTAGGAGGGGGCTGACTGTATTTAAAGAGATGCTGGCTGGATGTGGTGCTGGCATGTGTCAGGTTATCATCACTACTCCAATGGAGATGCTGAAAATTCAGCTGCAAGATGCCGGCAGACTGGGTAAACCTCCCCACTTGATTCATGACAGCATGACCCATTTTACCCATTTTACAACAAAAACAGGATGTTGTAAAAATGTAGGGCAGGGTGTGATGACATCACTAAAGAAGGTCATATCAGAGGCAAAGCATTTCTGATGATTAGTTTTTCCTAGAAATAATATACACAGAAAAACTGTTCACAATAAGACCTGAAGTGTTTAAACGTGGGCACTGCATGTCGACAGTTTGGTTCTGATAGTGACGCAAACATTTCCTCACACACTTACAGTTTAGTAACTCTAAAACTCTGATGTTTACCTCCTAGCTGCACAGCAGAGGAAACCAGGCATCATCTCTTCCGCTAGGCTAGCGACCACAACCGCCGTGTTGAGTCGCTCCTATAACACAGTTCCCAGCTCCACACCCAGGGCTATATCTGCCACTCAGATTGCCAGACAGCTGCTGCACACTGAAGGGGTTCAGGGACTCTACAAAGGCCTTGGAGCAACTTTATTACGGTAACATACTGTAAAATTCAAATGTGTAACCATACAGAATGTGAACATGCACGGCTAATTTCCTGTGTCCTGTCTTTATTCAGAGACGTACCTTTCTCCGTTGTGTACTTCACGCTCTTTGCTAATTTAAACAAACTGGGTAAGCCCTCCCCTGATGACCTGGCGCCATTTTATTGGTCGTTTGTCTCTGGCTGTGTGGCAGGTTCCACAGCTGCTGTGGCCGTTAACCCATGTGATGGTGAGTTTTGCGCGCTCTCTCTCTCTCTCACACACAAATGCCTTACAAGGAAATGCACAAGCTCACCGTTTTTCCTGTTCCTCTTTCACAGTGGTTAAAACCCGGCTGCAGTCTCTGAACAAAGGGGCCAATGAGGAAACCTACAGCGGCATAGTCGACTGTTTCAGGTGATATAACAGTCCCATTACTGACCTTAAATGTGATTTAATCTGGAACAAGTTACATTTTAAAAAATTCAAAACTGAAAATTATATAATTGACATTTTATTTTAATAACCAGCGTTTAATGTTTGACATTCTTGGAAAAACTTCACTACAACTTCTGCTAGCAAGTCTGCGTGTAACTTTAAGTATTAAAATCATTCGGCTGTTGCAAACCATCACATCTGTTTATCTTTCATTCTGCAGAAAAATCATGAAGCGAGAGGGTCCCTCTGCTCTCCTGAAGGGGGCCGGCTGCAGGGCTCTGGTCATCGCACCGCTGTTCGGCATCGTACAGGTCATGTACTTTGTCGGCGTGGGAGAGTTTATCATGAGCCAGTCCCCCCTAAAGCTAATCTCTGACTGAACGGACCCCCAGTAACTCCAGGAGTCAACCGTGACTGTGGCAGCTACACAAACCACTGTACATTTACAAAGAATGATAAACTTTAATCACAATTGTGACGTTGTCTTGAAGAAACTTTACTCCTAAGTTCCTGAAGGCATTTCAGCTTTACCACACTTCCTCTGCTGGCTCAGTTTAGCAGCTTATTTGATAAGCTGTGGCTAGCGTTTGCACTTGATGGTAAGGTCACCTCTGAGGGATAGCGCTTACGTTTCCAGAACCATATGCGAACGTTTCCTGTAAGTGAGGGAGGCTGTTGTCACTGTAACGACACTACATTCAACAATGAATGATTTTTGTTGCCTCATAAAATTTCTGTTGGTTTTGTATGTTTCTACATTGAAAGATATTCTCTGTTCACTGTTTGATGTCAGTGTCTGATGTTTGTAAGACTTTCAGTGTTTTAACACTTGAGTGCTTGAATGCGTTGTGTTCACACTTATAACCATCTAAACTAATAGTTTTGGAGGCTGTCATAAAGGATATGTACTTTCATTTCACTCTGTGTCATTCCATCGAATGCTCCTGTTTATCCATTTTAGTTTGTAGTTGTGGGGTAAACTTTTTTTGGGCACTAGGAATGCCTTAATGTCTTAAAAGACACATTTGATGCATATCGTATTTATGCAACACATATTATATTGCAATTTTACTTTGCATTTTTGAATCTTTTCATGGACCAGCCCATGCATTAAATCTGTTACTTTGTTGGGGTTTTTAATCCTAAAGAATGGGTCATTTTTATTTGTTTGCTTTAACATGGTGGGTGTTACTCTAAGGTTTGAGGGACTCAAAAGATGCTTATTTAATGATACAGTGTTGACCCTCTTACATCGACCCATAATGTGACACTTAAATGCAATGTGTACTATTTTCATGAAATACTGTGAACATTGCGTATACAAATAAAAACAAAAACATAAGCCCTTTGTGAGAGTTCAGTTTTAATGTTGTGCAGGGTTTGTTTTGCCCTGTGACCATGTTTTTATCATTTCAAAGCTATTTACATGCAACACAATGCTTTAAAAAGCTCAGATTTACAAAAATCAGTCAGAGCAACTAACTAAATTTTATATGAAAATGCTAACAGTAACTTCAAACCCAGAAATGTTAAACTGCACATTTATAATGGGAGTTCTTCAGAAAGGCACACAGATGTTTCTGATGCGTCCTATTATGCACAAACTTTGCTTTCTAAATCGTCTAAACAGAAAGATGATCGTTACTGAATAAGAATTTTAATTTTTTTGTTGGGCTGTGCTTTTTGTACAGTTTTACAGTGATACTGATTTTTCAATTGGTTTGTTAAAGAAATGTCTTGAGTTTTTCAGTGGTTAAACAAGTAACAAAGACACATGACACATTTGTTAGACCATTACCAAACAGCGAGAACATGGAATATGTAAACAGAAACCAAACATGTTGACTTCACAGCGCAGACTGAATCTGTGGCCTGTCCAATCTTAAAACACTAAATAAACTCAGCTTCATTCAGTATTGTAGCAACACAAAGCCATTAACAACCAACAATAGCATGCAGAAGAACCATGATCTGCAAACCCTGCTCTAGTTCACACCATACAAATATTAAAACATTAAAATCAGTTAATCAGTAAGAGGCGTCAGAGATTATTTACATCAGTATGTAGATTTTCAGTTCACTGCGAACGTTCAGACCTATATAAAGGACTCACACAAGAAGCAAAAGTTTAAACAAAACTGCATGTACACTGCCTAGAAATTTCCCCTTGTGATCATATCAAGAATTCGGTAATAAATATTTCAGACAAAATAAATGCAAAGATTAATGTGGTTATAGTAGCAGTAATGGTCTGTGCAATGGAGGTCAACCTTCAACAATGCTTAAAATTAAAGAGACAATAAATGCTGTTCACAAAAGAGATCACAAGACCCACAATGCCATATGGAAGGTCCGCCCTGTGCCCAAGACTGAATGTGATGTCCGGTGAGGTCGAGAATGTAGGCTTTGTGAGACAATCCAACTGGGCCATGGGGGGAACCGTGAGGTATCTAAATAACTTCTCTGCTGTTCCGGATGGCACAACATAGAACCATGCTGAAGACCATGCCAATGATCTGTCAACGAAACAGTGAGAGAACATTAAATCCTTAGTGGCTTCCAAAAGGCTCCAATGGCCCAAAAAGTATTTGAAATTTTAGGCTCCAAATAAATGTGTGTACATTATATACATCTACAGAAAGGAAGCGCAAGATTATTTTTCATAAAATATTTTAGAATTTTGTTATACTTAAAGTGCTAAAACTTTAGACACACTGCTTAAAATAAAAACACTTGTATAGGAACATACAGGAAATATTTTGATGCTTTCTGGCTGTCAAACATTTGCATGTTAACAAATACTGAACATGTACAGTTATACATAAAATGATTAGTTATATTGTTACCATAACACCAGCAATGCCAATGCCAACATATCCAATGATGTAGAGCTTTTCATTGAAGAAATCTTCTATAGCTTTCAAACAATCCTTCAGAAAAAAAAACAATAATTTAGCACAGGTGCAGCGATACAGTGAAA
>JBAJNP010005402.1:0-29221 GCA_036877545.1 Yasuhikotakia modesta
TCTCATTTATCCACCGAGACTTCAAACAGGCAATTAGAGTCTAGCTTTACTGAGTTTGTGACAGCGTCAGTCAGGTCAGGCTCACCTTTCTGGTACCGCATTGAAATTGTAGCGTTTACCTAGATGGCTTTCAGTCCCTGTGGTGTTGCTGCTGTAGGAACCTGTGTGGAGATATTTGACCTCATGTGAACGCTTGCCTTTTCCCCCAAGATCCAGCTCCAGATCGGAAAAGGGTTCCGCCTCCCCGAGGAAGAGGTCTCGGTCCCCGTCATCTTCCCCCGAGAGAGGCCAGAAGAGGAGTCGCTCCAGGTCCTCCTCTGGTGGCCGCAAAAAAAGACGTTCTCGATCGCGCTCGTCTGAAAGGTTTGGGTTTTGTGGTGTCCTGAGTCCCAGGTGTCCTGCTTACACACTGGAGATAATGTTTATAAACGCACTTTTCTCACAGTACAGTTTATTTCATCTTTTGTTTGTGTTTGTTTCTGAATCGAGTCATTTAATCGGTTGTGGTTTCTCTCTGTCTCGTTGCAGGCGCAGAGAATCGCCGGGATCGTCTCATTCCGGCTCAAGCCCTAAACACAAATGATAAACAAAAGAAACGAATCTTTCTAAAACTGCATGTTGTTTTTCCAACTCCTCATTTTGTGGTTTTTTCAGCTACACAAATGTTTGAATTCCCATCCGAATAAGAACCTGTTTAACGTAATCCCTACTCAAAAACTGCCTTTCAAACGTAAATCCCTTAACTGTATCATTCAAGGTGGAAAATCTGTAGCGTAGGTCAGTTTATAGAGTAACAACGTTGTCTGTGACTTGCATATCAGGACATGGCGATTTATTCGTTTCATTCATATGTTGTCAGAAAACATTACAGTCGAGCTATAGAGTCACCGTTGGTTTAAAGGTACAGATTTTTTATTTTGTGATGTGGGACACAGGATGTTTGAGTAAAATTACATCAGCGCAACTGATATCTCAGTGTAATATAAAGTTATGGTGTATAACGTTGCTGCATCTAATTGTGTGTTAAAGGTAAGTATGTTTTTTGTTTTGGTAATTTCTCATGGCCGTTGAGATGAAATTGTGTTTCCCCTCTTTTTTTAACTTTCAGTTTGTTTCTTTTAACTTTTGTGGTTTGTTTGGTTCATCACTTGTAAAATATATGGAAATGGTTTAAATCGACAAACTAAGTACCGCTAACCTAGTCTTCGCCACGGTCAGCAAATCAAGTTTAGAACATGTAGTTTGTAACTCTTAAAACCTGCCCACCCGTCTGCCAAAACATTTAAACATGAAAATGTCTTACTATTCGTTCAAATGACTTTACAGTGTAAAAACATGAATAAACACTTGTTAATTTGAAGCTTTTGTATTTCTTTGTGCTTGTTGAATATTTTGTACTGTTTGTATTTTGTATGGTACTATGGAGAAAATGTTTTTTTGTGAAAAACTATTAATTTGTGAAGAATATTTCTTGTTAATGATGGCATGCAAGCAAAGTTCAGTGGAGTAAATCACATCTTATTGTGATACTTATTTTTAAAACTTGTAATATCTTAACTTTAATATTTACACAATAATAAAAGCGCGCAGTTTCCACTATAAAGAGCGCAAATGCACCGCAGTGCGTTCACGTCTGCGCCAGGTGGCACTTACTGCGTTAATAACAGACTAAATGGCTGGATATGTGTGTGTGTGTGACTAATAAAACTAGTGGGATTTCTTGTGCAAGACTTTCTTTGGCTAAATATTCCTTGTGCACAAAGAAATTATTATATTCCTTTCGTCTTATGTAATATTTGGTGGGATACGCGCGTGCGTTTGGAGACGGAGTAAAAAACCATCCAAAAGCGCACCACTTAGTTTTGCGTTTCAGATGTAAAGGTTTAGTAAAGGTGTGGTTTTACACTTTTTTCCTCTTGTCTTTCTAAGCATGTTTAACATCTCAAGAAGGGTCCCGCCTCTGCGTTTATAACGCGCGTCCGTGGAGCGCGCGCGGGCGCCGGAGCGCAGAAAGCGAGGCGCGTGTTGCGCCGCGGACTTCACCCGTTTCCAAGCGCTGCTGAGGCCATGAACAAACTCCCAGAGAAAGGATGACATCCAAATGTCAGTCTTCGGATATTTTCCCTCAAAACACTTCAACCGGAACCACTATGTTGGAGTCCAACGTCTCCAAACCCGCACGGGACGGCGCGGGCTGCGGGTCGGTGTCTGTGTTTTTCCCCATCACCATGATGGTTACGGGCATGGTGGGAAACTCGCTCGCGATGCTGCTAGTTTATAACGCGTACAGAAGAAAGGAAAACAAAAGAAAGAAGTCGTTTCTGCTTTGCATCGGCTCGCTGGCGTTGACTGATCTTTTCGGTCAGCTGTTAACGAGTCCCATAGTCATTTCTGTCTACAGAGCAGATCTGCAATGGGAGAAGCTGGACTCGTCGGGAACTTTGTGCGCCTTTTTTGGGGTTTGCATGACCACGTTTGGTCTGTGTCCCCTTTTTCTAGCGAGCGCGATGGCCATGGAGCGGGTCTTTGCCATAACTGCCCCCCACTGGTACTCGCGTTACATGAACACCAACGTGACCAAGCAGGTTCTGGTAACTATATGGTGCCTGGTTTTGCTCTTTGCCTTGTTGCCCGTCGCTGGGGTCGGACAGTACACGTTGCAGTGGCCGGGTACCTGGTGTTTCATAAGTACTGGCGACAGGGACGTAACGGGGAATAGGTTTTTTGCCACGACTTTTGCAGCGTTGGGCATATTTTCTTTGCTTGTCACTTTGTCGTGTAACGTGGTGACCATACGGGCTCTGGTTGCGCGTTGCAGAACTAAGCTGAGTTCGACCCAGTCATCCAAACAATGGGAGAGATTAACAACAGAGACTGTTATTCAGCTGATGGGCATCATGTGTGTTTTGCTGACATGCTGGTCACCCCTGCTGGTGTGTATCACGCTTTGAAAAGTTTAGTGTGATTTTAAAGTTGTGTGCAGATATAAACAAGCTTTAAGTAAATCTTGTGAGGTTTTGATGTGATGTAACAGTCTGTATAATTTCTGTAATGATTGTGAAAGTTCCCAGAAACAAACAGGAACAAACTACAAAAATGTTTGATTTGAATCTTCTCACTTATAATTTTGAAACTTGCTAAAGGGATTTTGTTATGGTAAAAATCACAACGTAAAAAACGTTGTTGCATTGACCAAAATATGATTAGATTCTTCTGATATTGTAGATTGTGTGACTCTGACATGCTGTGATGTTGGTATCTTCTCCTGTCCTGCAGGTCCTGATGTTGAAGATGATCTCAAACCACACGTCCTCCCATCACTGCAGGTCTGTAGCCGTTTCTCTCTCTCCAAGTCTGGACCTTCAGGTGGACTGCAACTTCTTCCTCACAGCCGTACGCCTGGCCTCGCTCAACCAGATTTTGGATCCTTGGGTTTATCTTCTTCTGAGAGAGATTCTTCTTCAGAAGTTCTGTCAGGTGGCCAGCGCTGTGTCCAGGTGCTCGCTGGAGGTCCGGAAGGAACCACAATGTCCTCAAGATACCCTGAGCAAAAAGGTTCTTCAGGTTGATAATGTTCAGAAACAGTCCCTGAACATGGAGAACAGTAACTTAAACGGAGGAACTGAGGTACAGTGAGTTGGAAAAAGAAGGTTTAGGGGTTCATTAAGTAATACTAGGAACAACATGGTGTGAATTCAAGGTACAATCAGAATATAATGACCTGAAAATGTTCTGGAAAAATCTGTGGATTGCTGAGATGATGAATGTGAAGTGAAGCCAGCATGCAAACTACTGTTAGCCGAGCTGTCACATTCAATGCATTCAAAGGGATTTAATACATGGATACTCAATTAACATCCTTTGAAATGAAACAAAATGGCAGAACCTTGCAAATAATGGCCGGCTGAACAGCAACGCTGGTAAGCTGGTGACTTGGTTAAACACAAGCATATTTGCTGGCTCCCGTGGAGTTCGTTGACAACGTGAGGATAATTTCAGAGTGTTCATTTATGGGCTGTTATATGAAATGTCAAGGAAAAGCACTGAATGGTCTTAAACTCACAGCTGTAAACTGTTGCTAAAGCGCCCATGACTCACTTCAGAGCTTAGAAACTTAAATCCTACTTCAGTTTTATTGTGCGAGTCTCTCAAGGCCAAGCCTGCAGAGCTCATATCCACAGGTGTCCGTATTTATCCGTTTGAATTTCTCTGAGAAGCTAACACAACATGAAGCGGCTGTGATTTCACAGTTTGGGCTTTTTTGCCTTTGATAAGTTTCGTTCGATGTCTGTTCATACGTGATGTTTCAGTATAACATTTACTGTCTGTATCACAAACACAAGTTCAGAATTTGTCCTTGTTTATCTGAAATGGAGAGCAGTTTCAGAGAGGCTAGCGAGAGCAACTTAGCTTTGAAAGCGTACGATTCCACCCTCATTTTGGAGAGATCGCCTAAGCCAATGAGTTTGACAGGCACGCAGGGCGTCCTATCATTGCACACGGACTGAATGTAACGATTAGATGAACGTTTTATGTTCCTGTGCCTCACAGAAAAATAAATATGTACATAAATAATCATAATGGCAAATCCTGTAATATTAAAGATACAGTCGCTTTGGTTTGTGGCATATTTAATATGTTTGCTAATTGATGTTTTGCATTGCAGATGTTCGCTGAAGGTGTTTTGAATTGCGCTGTTCTGTTGCATTACTGTATATGCGCATCGTTTTGTGCGTGACTGAACATGATCTGTGCACATTATGTGTCACACTGTGAGATTGCTTGTTTATCCAGAGGCTCGTATCTTGATTTCTCATGGGAGAAAACAGAAATCATGGAATCCTGCTGAGGTAAATGAGAAACATTGTTGAGTTTCTATTCAGTTTCACCCAAATCCATCATTTATACATGCAAAGAATATCATGACCAGGATTATGATTATAGTTCGTAGTTGGTGTGACAGTAAATACATTCTGGACATGATAAGAGGCTAAAAAATTGCCTAATATCTACCTAAAAGGGCCGTAAATGCATCCAAAATGTTAAGCTAACTTGCACTGTGAACAGAACAACGGAAAATAACATGATTGCATAATATTTCATTGCTATAATAGACATCCTGGCATTTCCATGTGCACAAAGCCATGCGTGACGCTAAAAACAAGATTTTTCCTTTGACCATTCAGTGCTTTATGAATCTCACTGTGATTGTTTGGTCTATTCTTGTCAAATCTCTCTGTACTTATTAACTTATAAATTAATAAGAAAAAACAAGAAACAATTTCCTATTTAAAACAAAGGAAATCTTTCGGATTGCAAATAACAATGACAAATTTATATAATTGTAGATGTTGAACTGTTATTTGGTGTCTTGGGATTAATAGACGACGGGTTAATTCATTCTTTGTGTGAAAACCTCAGTTTAGACCAAAACAGACATTTTTATTTGTTTGGCCTGTAGCTTGTAATAATTCTGTTAATGTTGCCAGCACCTGTCACAAATATCTGACTGAAAAACATCATAAAACAACTTAAGAACACAGCCTGAGATAAAAACGCTTTAAAATAACCTTTATTTTGTCTGTAAAGGTAAATGAATTGTATATGTGCATGTATTTAAAGCTGTCAGATAATGTTTGCATGGGAAGCCACTTGCGAATTATATTTTGGGTCAAACTTGAATGTCTAAACAGATGCCAAATCAAGCATAGCCGGTTAGCATGATAAAACACAGGGTTCATGAATGTATTGTAAGTTTTACATTATTAATGTTGTAAGACGAGACCCTGTGTCAGACCACAGAGTCTGTTCACAGCCAGCGCTGTCATTAAGCTTGTATCAACAGATGGCCGTCGCCCTGCTAGTGTGTTTCTGATAAGAAATGTTTGCATACGCTCGGCCCAGCTATGTGTTCGCCTTGTAATAGTGCTTCTAAAGTGTCATTTAAATCTGTGCGGTCTGTGATTTTATTTGTTATGATAGACTGAGTTTCGGTACATTGAAGTGTTTTTTTGCACAGTATGTAAGACGGTTTGTGTTTGGTGTGAGGTGAATGGCTGTTTATTCTTTAAATTGAATTATATGATTTTTTTAAATTCTGTTCTCAGACACATTGCGAGAAGAAAAACATGTGAACGTAATCGTGTCATTTTGAACGTAACCTTGTTTGACGAATAATTATTAATCAGACACGGTCTCATTTATATTTACACCGAAATACATTGTCTGTTTTGATTTATGTACAAATGTCCTGCCAAAAAAAACAAAAATGAAAATAAAGACTGACAGTGAATTGAGTGGCGTCACTCATTAGTGTTGGTGTGTCTTTGACTGTAAACTTTAAAGGACAGTTACACTTGTTCTCCAATCTGCATTGGTCTGTTGCTGCAGAAACTGTGGAGAGATTTCCCCTCAGATAAGATTGTGTGATGTCCAGCGTTTGCCAAAAGTATTGCACCCGCCAAGAATGTTTTTGTCGTGACTGGCGCTCATTTGCATCTTATTTCCTCATATTTATAATCTTTATTGTTTATACTTTTGCTGTTTTTCCATTAATTACAGAACATAACAGAATTAGCTTTGTGTTGTATCACAGCTAATGACTTAATGATGTTTGTGATTGAAAAAGTCTTTATGTCCTCGGTCATCTGTGTCACTCGGGTCAAATCCGCCTCATAGCGGCTCATGCTTGTTGCTTTTATGAGTGTATTTGTCTGTGTGTACCGACTGAATCCCTGTATTAATTCTATTTTGCTCTTAAAGGCGTCCGGTGTGCCTAAAATATTTACATTTAATCTAAAATATGAACAGATTTTTTTTAAATGCTTAAATTACTTCTTGATTTTGTTTTATACTTTCACAAATCTTTATGTAAAAATAAAGAACAAGGTAGGAGAAATATTACAGGTATCAAAGAGACATTATGTTCAATCTAAAAGGGGAGCAAGATAGTCGTCACAGGAGAAGATAACAGACCGAGGGGCTGTGCGATCCATTAGTGGCCCCAGTCATTATTTCAATAGCCTAAACTGCACAACAGGCTAAAGCGCATGATGGTCTGTCTCTGCTGAACTCATGCCAGAATGTCTGAGCAGAAATCGATAGAAATTAGATTGTGAGATTCCTTATTTTGCATTTTAAGGTATTGAGAGTTGCTTAAAGGTCTTCAGATTAAATACATGTCATTTGTCATTAAATATCCATGATAATGCGTCAAAATACAGCCACATTTCTGTGGCTTGTGCATTGTTGTTAATGTAATACAGTGAGACTTGTGACTATGTTCTACAGTGTTGTGAAACAATTAATGTTAATTTTCTACAATACTGTTTAACATCACTTCATGTAGCTCCAGTAGTAGAGCTTTGTTAGCAACACAAAGGTTGTGGGTTCGATTCCCAGGAATATTTTAAACTGATGTTAATTACCTTAAATATTTAATCATGTTATGTAATCTGTTTTTAGCTTTTGTATACCTCCAGTTCATTACGGTCAGTACCGCAGCTTAATAAGTGATAGGTCATGTTCACTACAGCCATAATCCCTTTGGGTTTAACCAAAAAAGACTCTTTGTTTCTTTCTCATTAAGTTTGAAAAGGTCAGAACGTCTCTGACAGCTCATGGGTTAGTGTGCCAGTTTTTGCTTAAAAACTGCTTTTAAAGGGCCATTATGAAAATCAACTCACCGTGAGCTTAATATGACAGTTTAATAATTGTGATGAATATTTGTGGTGGATGTACTTGTGTAGTCAGTAACAGGAGGGTCACAGTTGAAATGGTAAACAGATGTTTACTTCTGCTTATACGGACACACAAACGCTGCAATCGGATGCGCTTGTTAAGCATTTAATTTCAAATCGGTGCTTCCAAACTACATCCACTTATCCAGAATGGTTTTCCGATGTTGAAACACAGATTTACCAAAAAATCCAGACAGAGGCGCATCCGTGAGGTCAAGCGTTGAGGCTGGGCGTTCAGACTGTTTTACAATTTATCTCCACAGCAACTCAATAAATCATTTCATTACGGTTGTGGCTTTGTACACAGAAATAAAAATGTTCTCCATGCCCATATGAAATGTTTTGTTGTGGTTGTTAAACGTCTCGTCACGTCCTGATAGCATCACTAAGTGGTTTAAATCTATCTAAAAATGTAAGAATGCATGTACTGAACGTTTGGAAAACCTTTTTAAAAAAATAAAAATTGTTATTGTTGCTAGTACTGCAGAAATGTATTGAAGGATATGAGAACACAACTCAACGCATCACGTTCTGAATCACAATTGTGAATTCAATATAACAATGTTTTACAGCTTTTGAATCTGTCTGTAATAACTGGTTTCATTCTTGTTTTTTTGCTGTTCAGTCTGTTTTGTTTACACAGTGCAAATGCATTTTAAACAGTAATTGTGGGAAATGGACAAACAGGAGAGCTGTGATTCATAACAGCTGTTTTATAATGTCTCTTTGAGAAATATAACCACAGATTAATCACATTTCCACACTAGTGGTTCTTGTGTCACCAGCTTTGCATAATGCCTGATAAAAAGTATTCAGAAATTGCCTCTTAAAGGGACAGTAGATTTAAAATTCTATATTCACTTGTTGTCATGTCACAACAAACCCATATGTGACTTTCTTCTGTGGAGCACAAGAGCAGCAGCTTTTTTTACATAAAAAATCACATGAAATAATGAAGTAACATTTGTCCAAGCCTTCATAGTTCTCCTGAGTGTTCATTTTGTTTCCCCAAACACACTGAGAGCTCTTTTGCTGAGGGTTCTCTAAAGAAACTAAAAGGCTTTCAACTGCTACCACATCTTACACAATTACAAACACTAATGAGGAGAGGAATCGATGGCTGGTGGGGGCAGAATTAACACTGGACTGCTGAGGGCTCTTCAGTTAGATGTGAGCTGTTGCGTTGCTCACAAGTGCAGCTTTATCACACGTGTGAAACTGAGAAATCTGCAACACAAAGCATCTTATTCAGAAAGTGTCACATTTACATTTACGCATTTGACAGACGCTTTTATCCAAAGCAACTTACAGTACATGCAAGTTATACAAACAAAAACACCGAATCGCTTTTATTCTGCAGTTTCTGACATAAACAATTTTCTCATCTGAATAAGTTTGTGTACGTTTTAAATTGTGGCTTTAAGTGGGTGTGTTTGGGAAGATGACAAAAGTTAATCTGAGACCGCTGAGATCGAGTTGCATGTAACAAATATAACTGTATGGGAATTCCAGGGGAAATGCGAATGAGTTTCTATTTGAAGTCAGTAAGGATGTCCTGTTGGTTCACTGCAGTGGTTTGGGAAGAACTTTTGCATACCAGTCCTGTTCTGTCCAAATGCCGGTGAAATACCGCATTTAATGAAAGTTATAAGAAACTATTTTGATAGACAGAGTGTCTCTGTTTATATTCCCATCATGAATTCTGTTTATGACGTTTAAAAAACTTCTTAAAAATCTCAGGATTAATTTAATAAACTGTCTGTTGTGTAAAACCCCACAGATTTATATACATGCTATAAAAATATTAAGTCCTTTAAAAACATTTAAATAAGCTGTTTTTACAGCTTTGTTGTCACTGTGTGTATTTATACATTTTATATTTACATTTTATGTGTTTAGCAGATGCAAATGCAATGCTATTTATATTTATTTTTATTATTAAATTGTTTTCTTATTTTCATCTTTCACGTCAGCTCACCGTCTAAATATTCCACGGAACACAAAATGGAATTCCTGGATCTGGGATTATTTAATGATAGGACAGATGTTGTTTCTTTTTTCCAGTAAGTGTCATCTGTGATCTGTACAACTTTCACATTTGCGATCAAACGTTGTGGATTTATATGTGGAAAAAATGAAGTAAAAACTGTTTATTGCAGCTTTTCTGTTTGTTTCATCCTGTTGTTTTTGAGCACAGTTCATACTTGTGATCACTGAATGTAAAGCTCATATGCTAATTCCTGTTAACGTCATAACTTCAGCCTATTAGCTTGCCGTACCATAAACATTCCTACTTCTATTAGCTTCCATTAGTTTTCTCCAATGGCACAGTGCCATAAATCTCACTAACTAACATGTTGTCCATCTAAGCTTGATCAATATTTACGGTTATGGCATTTAACCTTGTGCAGAACAGCCTAGCATAGCCCAGTAACAGTATAATACCGTGTTGTGCATCTTATGTTGTTTCCACTGTGTAACATTAACGCCCCAACATTTCAGTAAATTTAGTTTCTGCTCCACTGAATGTAAAATGTCTCAATTATGTAAAATGCAGAGGAGACAAAACAACTAGCCAAATAAAAACAAATCAGGTTTAAATTGAACGTTTAGGAACAGAGGCGACTTCCAAGGGTGATGTTATGTTTTTCCTCCGTTTCACTGGAAGAAACGTCATTAACCTGGGAACATTGGATTTGCAAAATTCCCAGTTTGAGTAAATACCAGTTATGTCACAGGGGGGCGTAGCTTAAAAATGACTTAGATGGAAAACAGGGTAAGTTAAGTTGGAAACACAGGATGCAAATACAAGATTAACCACTAATGAGTTCATTAATTGGATGACAGGTGGAAAAAGTTAGACTAACAAATGAAAATTTGGTCCCACAGAATCAAAGCAGAACCAAAAATATAAATACAACACACAGGTGAAGCGGCACTTCTTTAAACATGATTTTATGTTCCACAATTTTTATTTTATTTTTATCTCCATCTCTGCTAGATAGTTAGAAGTTATAGCTAGATAGAAACTGATGGCATTTGATGGTTTATTTTTGTATCAGAACAAACAATGAACTCATAAAAAAAGAAAAAGAAAGTGAAAAAGAAAATGAGTATTAGTTTAATAAGTATTAGAAAATGAGTAAATACTAATGTCAATTTTGACCTTTATGTAATTGTCTGATGATGCACAACGGATGTTTGCTGCTGGATAAAAGCATCAGAGCAGAGGTTTAGCTGCGTTCCACTGAGAGACATTCACCTTTCAGGTGCCAGTATTGGACACTGGGCTGTTATTTAAAGACACAACCAGCCTATGAAATGGTTATAGAATGAGTGTGATAAATAATGGCAGATGGAGTCGTTGCAGCCCCCCTACTGTCACTGAGGCCGGGGGTCCCACGAGATTTACATTCATAACAGTAACTGCTCCTCTGTTACTGCATGATAAAATATGAATATATGAACAGAAGCCATCGTATAGCTAGTGAGAGACAGATTACACTTTAAATAAGCTGAAAATATACATGCTGCAAACATATACATGCTAAAATTGGATGTCCATTCAAATTCACTTCCCTCATTAAATGTATTCATTTCACTCATTCAATCCATTTGAACAGAAATAACTAGCTGACCCTGTGTTGCTATGGTTACTGGGCTCAGGAAATATCCAGCTAGATCTGTCATGCTTTGAATAGGAAAAACTGGGAAACACAGAGAAATTAAGATCTTTTGTTATTTTTAATGTCTGGAATACATTCAGACTGATGAACCATTAGACGGTTTGCATTCTATGAATTCACATACAAATATTGTGTCTGTATGAAAATATTACAGTATACAGAAACTCTAAATAAATTATTGATAGTTCATTTGACTTGTGGACTGTTGCTCAGTGTGTAACGGTGATTTATGTCTCAGTGAAAAATGTCTGCAAGCAAAATATGAGACTTACAGTAAAAAATACAAGAACGTGACAAACAAAACGTTCTAACAACTACTTATAAATAACGTTTTTGTTATGTATGTATATAGTATATAAAGCTAAGGGAGTGTTTAATTAATGTTACACCAAAATGTTTTGGACAACATTAAGAAAACTTTTGAAGAACGTTAGTCAGCATTCTAAGAAGACTAATCAATGGAATAATCAATAATTGCTCTGACGTTTTTCAGAAGATACGTTTACAAACTTGAGCTTAACACACAAAGCAAAGAGATCAAAAGTTAATCTGAAATCACCCGTGACGTGTCCGTGGTGAAACTATTGGATACGGGGCGACACATGATTCATTCAGGCACAGAGAAAGCAATTTGTGTCTTCCAATACAATAGAATACAAAGCACTTGTAAGTCACGGATGGATGCGGTTTAGTGTTCAGAATACAGATCAATCAATACCTGGTGTAGTCATTGCATACACAGTATAGACTACTCTATACACTGTATATATATGAAACATGTGCAGTTGATGTTACAGGAACTCTGTGCCCTGCCTAAATAAATTAGTGCTTAAAAAGACCTTTAGCATTTACCAGCTACCGTCCTGTGACACAGAAGCCATCACAGAATTGAGATAAACGTTCTGCTAGCGGATGAACCTGGAATACATCAGACGGCTAATTCTGATCTTAAGTGCAGAAGGGCTGTTTCTCAGCAGCCTCATAAATAATCATTATTCTTAGCATGTGTAAAGGTCGCTCTACTGTCTCAAACAGCATTGATTTATACGCAGAGTTTATAATATAGAGACCGGCACCTTTTCAGTTTATACATTTATGTGACGTCCCATCGTCCCACATTAAGGCCAGAGAAATTTTGAAAAAAGTGAATTCTGTGTTTATCCTTCTTCTCAACCAGTCGATGGTTTATGTAACCAGTACAATGTTTATGTAACTATAACTGATATCTTATTTGTATATGTTATAGAATTTTTGGGACGTGTTGTGAAATACTTGAGAAAGAGAAGGAAAAAATGTGCCATTATTTGACGCTTTCGCTGCGACCTTATTTGGTTGAAAAAATGTTTCTGTGACAAACTCTTCTGTCTCATCTGCTATTGCTTATTTATAGCCTACAGAGGGTCATTTTGAGGTCAGAGCTCAGACACAACATCACATATTCTCTCGGATGATAAGATTCATTCTGTTTGAGGTGTTTCTGTCTTAATCATTTAGTTTCCTGCAGTCTCCTGTCAAAGCCCTGATGTACCTCAGTGCATTCAGGGTGTACAGCAGGTTTTATTCTCAAGACAAGGTCATTATCACTGCAAAATGTGTTTTATCTTTGCGAATGCATGCAGTGCTCACAGCTGAGGTCTAACAGTGTGAAAACATAGCCAATATAGCCAATTTTAATATATTTGCTTATATTTAACCAAATATGGATGTTCATCATGTTTAAAATGTTACATATACACAAACCTGCTGTGAGGCTCAAAGAACAGTCAGCCAATGTCTTCTGAAGTCATACAACATTTATACAATTTATGAGCTCAGAGCCTGACATCATTTGGTCACGAGACACACAACAGCCAATCACATTTGATTTCAGAGGTCATGTGACATCTCAGTATTGTAATGCGTTATTTTAAGTACATTTTAAATATGTAAACAATGTAAACATCAATCAACATTGGACAATATTGTAGCTAAATCTTATAAACATGAATCTGTTACAGCTAATGGAGGAATTTTTGTAAGTGCATCTAAACAGAAGGTATTTTAAGGCTCTAAAGCTGTTTTAAATCACAGGCTGGTCCATTTGAAGAATTTCCAAGAATTTGGGATTTAAAAGGAATATTGAAATGTAAATAACCAGCCAGGGAATGTTAATGAATTTCAGGTCAACAAGAAAAAAAGCATAAATAATATTAATTATTGCTGTAATGTCTCTCTGAGTTTAAAAAGTATCTGTTCATCTCTAAAATTAAGTGTGAAAGCAGTTCAATTACTTTTACAGTTAAATTACGTTTATTTTATCCAATGGCACATCGCAGCGTTGAGCGTTGACTTCTGTAAATGTTGAGACCGGTTGCTACATCGGTACGTTAGTTCCTTTCCCAGCATGCACTGCGGGAAAGCCTTTGAAATTCCCAGCTGTATTGTAAATCCGCTTCTGCAACTGTATCACCTGGAAATTCACGTTGGGAATCTGTTGGGAATCTAATGTTGAAGACGGATGACGCCTGCTGCTGCGTCACGTAAAATCATCTGTCACATTCTTACTGGCTTCATTTTTCTTCTTTGGTCTCTTGAGAATAAACAGCAACAGAAATTGAATTGGTGTTCTGAAGCGTAGGATCTTTATCCCAGAAATAACTGATGTTTGGACATTGCTAACATCCGCTGAAGGTTCTCTCGATGTTATCAAAACGTTATTTGTTTGCAGTAGAACCTTTGATAGACTTTATAAATGAACTCTTTATTTGACAGAACTCAGAACTCTAATATTGTTCTTCTTTTTGTGTTTTTGTGAAACATTATTCTTAAGTGTTTTTAAGTGCACAACTTAGTATTTGTTTAATGGCTTCATGCATCTGTACATGAATACATGTATGAACCCACTACAATAAGAGGCCTGTACTGTATGGTTCTGTAAGCATATCACGCATCCAGCTGCTATAATTCCCGTGACCTCTGCAGAGGTGAAATATATGGATAAATAACTGCTGAGCATTCCTGCAGGAGCTGTCTGTGGTTACGGAGTGCAGAACATTACATAACTGTTATATAATAACCTTAAATAATGGCCTGTACTGGACAGGAGATGCATTAACAGTCTGCTCAGAATTTATGACATGAAAGGCTTTGATTGTAAAGTGCTTTTTATTCAGAGACCAGCAGCGTATTATAATAAATATCAGATTACATGTAAATCTGACAGTACGGATCAAAGCTGTGTGAACGGATCTGAATGTGGTCATTTATGGAACGTCAGGAATGTTTCATTTGAGTGAGTAAATCTGGAATGACATCATCTGTCTTTCCCATTGATTATAGTGTGTGTGTGTGTGTGTGTGTGTGTGTGTGTGTTTGTGTGTGTGTGTGTGTGTGTGTGTGTGTGTGTGTGCCAACAGTAACAGAACTATTTAAATATTTATATTAAAGATTTAATATTGAGTGTTTCTTAAAGTGAAAGATATATTTGCTGTGATAGAAGAATCTGAGGAACATTGTTACACAGAAAGAAAGAAATGATAGATGGATGGATGGATGCGAGAGCTGCCATTGGACGCTGCTGGTTCATTAATTGTTCACTGAAAGTGCTGCTGGTGGCTTTTCTGTGATTCGCTGAGTCTTCAGAAAAACCTATAAAGACATTTAGAAGCTACACTTACAATAATCACACATACATACATGTATATAAACACACAGGGATCAATTCTGTCCTGCTCCACAGTTTCATCATCTTTAAAAAGAAACAAAATCAATGTATTATTAAAACATAATATAATTCACATATCTTGATTTCAGTCAGACTTGCATTATTTTCCATTGAATGAAAGCAGCACAAAGAAACACATTCAGCAGGTTTGTTACGACATCAGCGCTGAGAGAAACAACATCAGGAGGCCATTGAGAACTGAGTCGGTCTGGATTCTGTTCCTTATTATGTTGTTTTCCAGGAGATTTTCAACCTTTCAGATCGTTTTCCTGCTGCAACAGATGCGTAAAAAAAATCCAGATTTTAGCTATTTATTATGAAACCAAAAATCTTGCTTCACATCGTCTTACCGCCGCGCGTTTCAGACACAAAGAAACGAATTAAACATACAAAGATATTGTTTGTTTAATTCAGCAGGACAAATTGTGCACATATTGTTGTCTTCATACAATAGAATATAATAAAACTTAATGGTGCTGTAACAAAAATGACACTTTCTAGCCTCATATAAATCACTGATAGAGAAAAGATGTTTTTAAAGAATCGCATGTCCCAAGATGCCCTCAAACATGCGTCACGTTGTCTCTGACTGATTCATCTATTGATCTAAACTCAGTATCACTTTAGATTTTGTACGTGGACGGACATGAGACCTGTAACTAAAATCTCTACAAATTCTGACCAATCAAATATTCACAAATGGCAAACGTAAATATACAATAACAACCAGCTTAATATAAACTGTGAAGCATTGATGTTAATGCGTCTAACTGGACATTTTAAACATTTTAAGAACTTAAGTTTGGTATCTCTGCAAACCTCTGTGCTGTACCTGAAATAATGTTCTTCTGAGAACAAGCTGAACAAACCTGAACTTGGAGTGTCTGTGACTGTTTGTCTTTAATAATATCTAACTGACAGGATGGATGGATTAATTGGTAATGTTAGCTCTTAAGCAGACCTGACAGTCACTGTTTCTGAATCATTCATTACAACAATATAAAAGCACTCTTAACTGTTCCTTTGAACGGTTTCATGAGGCGACATTCACGTCAGCTTTAATCTGACTGAAAGCACACAGTTTATAGTCTCTTCAATTTCAGTCCGTGTGTAAGTGGCTGAGGAGTAATTTCCTGTTTGCAATGACAACAGCACAATTTTCCTGATGGTGTTTTCATCCAGCAATACAATTAGTTTAACGTTTATTTTCCCTGTCTGACAGATCAAAACAGGACACGAGTCTGTTAGGTTAAACGCCACAGAAAATACTAGAAAAATTGTGAAACCGATCATGAATGGATAAACAATAAAGAATAATGTGCATGGCTGTTGACAAAGACATAATGAGTTGAATTAACCTTTCACAAAAACAAAGCACACATCTGACACCACTGAAAATGTTTCTTTTATGCAAACAAATGATCTGTTGTGGATTACGATTAATGATGTAGACAGTGTTCCTAAAAAGTGACTGAAATGAAAGGCACACACACATTTTGTGCAAAAGTGTGTCTCAGTCACAGCCGGTTGAAAAAAACACTTTTCATGCTTGAAATTAATCGCTGCGTTCATCTGAAAGCTGGTCTGTCTTTCTGAAAGAACATTCAGTGTTTCATCATAATAGTCATAATCATTAACCATTTAAACGTGTCTTAACTTTAAAGTCAGGAGCTTTGAGGACAGAGTTTAATGAAGTCATTTCCCATTGAATATGAATCATTCTACAGAGCTTCAGTTATATATATACGGTTTCTGCTGACACTTCTCAAAAGACCCGGAATGTTCCCTCATCCGATACTTATATCCATAAAATTTCACATCCAATATCGTGATATTGGGAAAAATGCAAGTCGCTTATTTTACACCTGTGCCAATAATTAATGAGAGGAGATTATTATCCTTTTAAAACCAAGTGGAAAGAACTGAAATAAACTTTGAAGAAAAAGAAAAATATTTGCTCAGATATTTGATATGCTAGTCACACTTGAAAACTGCAAAAACAGCCTTTCTGAGAACATTTTCTGTTAGACATGAACCACGCCACGGTTCTGACACTGTCTGTAATCAGTTTTTTTGTGATGGGTTCTGCTGAGGGTGAGAATCGAACCGTATTCACCTCATGAGAGAAGCAGAGACCACAGCAGGAAACATTGTTTTGATATAGAAAGAAACATTCGACCTTGGACCTGCTCATGTTTCTTATTTGTTCTGTTACTGCCAGTCTGTGGACCCTGGGGGTCTTTAAAATACTGCATGAGGGTCCATAATGAGGAACATAGAAATATAAGGAACATAGAATGATGTTACATGAATGATGTTTCATGCCAGTGGCATCTATATTTAATGCTTAATGCCTGTAAACAAACTCTGTGTTGGTCTAACAATGTTTTGTTTCCTGTGTGAGCAATCCTTCCATTGGTGAGACGATTTTAAACAAATAAGCTGTATTGCAACCAACAATTTATCTTTAATACATTCTTCCTTAATTCTAGGATAATATGTGAGAATAATGCCAACCACAAAGTCACTGAAACGTGACTCTAGATTAGATGTTTCTGTCCTTCAGTCAAATGTGTGGCGTTGGGTGACTGCCAACTGGTAGCTTATGATGTAAAGCCATCAAAGATGTTGGGAATGAAGAAAAAACAACAGAGACAGATTTCAAATGGCCTTTAATGGGTGTGGAAGAAAAACATTCAAACACCCTTTCAGAATCGCAAAAGCTTAATAATAATAATAATGAGGTCCTGGTGCAATGAGGCTGATTTGACATATTCTGCTACTTTACTAATACAGTAAATATGATTATTATTAATATCTGTGCAGTTTGTTTAGAAACATCAGTGTAGGTGTGCATGATGTTAGTTTTCCCTTTGTTCTGCAGTCCTTTAACAGTGTGTCGTGTTTAGCGCTGCCTCACCAATTATTAATTACAAAGATAAAATCATCAGCGTGGATTTCAGAGTTCAGCTCATGTAATCCATTATGTTCCGTATGTTGATTGAAAGACGCAGGAAATTGCTGATCCATGAAACAGCTGAAATTGTAGCACATTTATTCCCTGACAGTCAATGTCTTTACATTCAAAACACGTTCTGATCTTCTTCAGATGAGACATCAGTTCTGGCTGGATCTGATCTGACACTTAGTTTTGGGGAAAATGTTACAAAAAAACAAATTTAATAACATTACAGTCAGAAAATATTGAAACAAATACTTTTCTTTGTAACATTTTAACACCATTTACAAATATTTAAGAAGCTTGTCTGACTTGATCAACATCATTCAAACATCTAACTAAAAAACTGTTTCCCAAAAAATTCTCCTTTTGTGCTCCACAAAAAGACAAACTGCTCCAGCTCCTGGTTAACTCAGGAGAGGACAGTAGTTATCTGTGAGCTGTTACTGTAAGATTTCTCAGTTCACTGGCTGGCTGATAAGTAGCGCCTCACGGTTCCTGACAACCAGTTTAAAGTTCCTGCCGGGGAGGTGGAAAAATTCTGTCTCTTACCAAACCTGACAGCCCTTAACCTCACAGAAGTGCAGATAATTAACTTCTGCTGTTTCAGAGAGAATGAAGAGAACCAAAGATCTATATCTTTCACAAGAAAACCTCATAGCTTGTGTCATATTAAACTAAAACGCACCACAAAGGCTCTTTTTGTGATGGTTTAATGGATATGAATTAGATGCACGTTTTGATTTCGATTCCATTCAACTTTATGGCACTTGTGAGTTCAGATACGCAACTCGCTCTCTCCTCTGAGACGCCATTATCAGACGTTGGTAATAAAAAGTTGTGCGGTATTCCCATGTACAACTTTAATCTGATGGAAGCAAAGCACTGCTGGTCTCTAATAACTTTTGCTGTGATATCACCATCAAATGCTGCCAGCGGGATTCCCAGCAGATCCAAAGTTTCTATGGAAGTAATAGTCCGATTCTAACCTGAGTAAATTTGTCTTTGTTACCAGGAACCATATTTTCATGAGCAATTAGGAGAGAGAAAATGAGCTGAGATGGTCTCAGAGATGGATCACTGAACTTTATGGGCCAAAATAATCTCTGTGTTGAAAAAAACCCACATCATTTCAGGGAAAAAAATCAATTTACATAAAGATGAACCAGGAAAACGTCTTGAAAGCACCTTTGGGCAAAAGCAGAGACAGTATGAACAGAACTGTATGCGATTATCAGTGATGTGTTTGGCGTGGAGACAGAGAGCTTGGTGCCGTACACAGATAACACACTGACCATCTGTACAGTGATTCTTTTATTACCCTGAAAGTACATCTAGTTAGGAATCTGAGGTACAGGAACTGTTTATTTGTACTGTAAATGGCCTTATTGGCATTTAAATGTATACTGAATACTGTGTATATAAACCTATATTTGCATTTCTATGTAGCAGGTGAATTCAAAGTGAGTTTTAAAGGAATATTTCACCAAAAACGCACTTTGTGTTATGATGGAATGTGAATTTAATTTAATTGAATCACCTTTAATTCACTCTAAAATCTGTGTAGCTACTTTTTCTATGTAAAAACGACAAAAGAATAACTGAAGTAATTTATAAGACTCAAGCACAATGTTCCATGTTCTGTGAACTCAAAAGATTTGTGTCACTAAAATGAACGTCGAAAGTCAAAACAAACTGGTTTCTCTCTAAACACTGACAGCAGAACTTAAGGCTTGTTCCAGATCGGCAATAATGTCTTCCTCATCCTCCAGACCTACAGACATACGAATGACGGTTTCTGTGCTGCCCGGTTCATTCCTCCCCTCCTCACACACAATCGCTCTGCAAAAGAACAGATGCATCATGGGAAATGGATGGTTATAGATAACTCAATGAAATTGTCCTGTGACCTCAAGCTCAGCTCAGACTCCAGATTGATGGTTCTGTTAGTTACTTTTCTAGCTAAATTAAGCCACCTAGTGGTCATAAATAGTAAGTCCTCCCAGAAGATCATTTTTGTTGAGGGCTCATTTAATGCAATTGCAACAAACCATAATAATAATGATTCTGCTTTATAATGCATCGTTTTGAGTAAGAGTACTTAATAATTGATGCTCAGAGAATTATGTATTGTAACTATATATAAAATGTATATGTATAAATATGTGCCTGCTTTGTATAAATGGTTAGTGTAAATATGTGAAACAATTTTAACCAAGAAAAAGGAGTTTAGTACATACTGGGACTTGACAAAACTCTTACAGCCACCAAAACTTTCAGCAAGTACACACAGCTGAAACACAAAACAGTGTTTCTGAGTCTAAAGACGTGACGTTTTGAGGGAAACGTTCTTACAACCAGCTGGGTCTACATCACCTTCAGGTTGGTGAGGAATGCGTTGGTGTTCTCCAGCGTTCCTCTAAGGTAGAAGGTGATCATGCCAGAACAACCTGAGGACTGTCTCCTCATCAGCTCATACTGAGGATGAGATGGAAGACCTGTGGAGATAAACAGAGGTCTTGTCTTCAGTCTAACTTCTAGTCTTGTCTCTGGTCTACCTTCTAGTCTTGTCTTTAGTCTAACTTCTAGTCTAGCTTCTAGTCCTGTCTCTGGTCTAGCTTCTAGTCTTGTCTCTTTGTCATAAACACCTGGGAAGATGACTTTGTCCACCCTTGAGTCAGACTCCAGAAATTTCGCCACAGCCAGAGCATTTTTAAAGTGCTGTTTCATTCTCAGAGGCAAAGTCTTCAGCCCTCGACTGCACATGTAGCAGTCAAACGGGGACGGGACGACACCGAGAGCTACAGCAACCAAAGCACAACCAAAGTTAAACGTTAACAGATCCGGCTGATGCATTAGATTTAACAACATCTTACCGTTCTGCAAAAATTTAAGCCGTTCATAAAGATCATCACGGTTGACGGAAATCAATCCCATGACAACATCACTGTGTCCTGAAATAACATACTGCAGTTTTTTATCTGTACTTTGTTACTTATTGTGGTTTAAAGTTTACAATCTGTCAATGAATATAACGCTGTATTTTTACCATTCATGTACTTTGATGCAGAACACATGCAGATATCCGCTCCGAGCGCAAGGGGGCGCTGTTAGTTAGAGACGAGTTAGTGCTACTTATCTATGAATTATATATATTATATATCTATATTATCTATATTATATAGTGATCTATGAGCAGCTAAACGCATGTATATAGATGTGTATACCTGGAAGCAGGCTGACATGAAAGTGTTGTCCACAACAACAATGATGTCTTTGCTGTATTCATGGGCAATATCTGCACAGGACTGAATATCCAAAACCTTCAGCATCGGGTTTGTGGGAGTTTCGATCCATAACATCTGAAATTGGGAAATGCATTGGGAAACGCATTGGGAAATGCATTGGGAAATTGCATATTTATCACCCCCATTAACTTCCATTACACCTGCGTCGTCGTTTAAACCAGGCAAAGCTACACAAGGGAACACGAAACGTGAAATTGCATTTAGAAAAAACCCCGTTTTGCTTGTAAACGCTTTTTCCTAATAAAACTTGAACCTTCGTGTTGGGTTTCAGCGCCGCTCTCAGAACCTCCAGCTGCGCAAAGTCCGCAAACGACACATCCAGCCGCAATTCAGCCGCAGTTTCCCTGAACTGCCTTTTAACGCCTGTGCAGAAACGACACGAGACGCTTTCAGCTGAACGTCTTTGGTTTTCTGCATGTCTTACTGTGTTACTGTAAGTCACCTGTATAGACATCACTGGTGCACAGGATGCCGTCGCCAGCCTGTAAAAGGCGAGTGATGGGCAAAACTGCGGCCAGTCCGGACGCAACAGCCAGACCTGCGACAACAGCAGACGGGCCGTGAGCTTTGAGCCTGTCAGACCCATATAAACTTAATACATTACTGTATTATATTACTGTATCAGTTATTGGTTTACAGTGTTGTGCACCGTCCAAAACCGCGACGGCCCGTTCAAGGCTGTTGCGTGTGGGATTCCCACTCCTGCTGTATTCAAACCCCTATAGAAACCATATTAAAACACGACGTATTTACTGTACAAACATGCATGCATTTAAAGTGGGTTCATATAAAGTTTAAAGCATAAGTCACAACGCACAATCTGCTCCATGCGATCATTCGTCTTTATCTTATATTAAAATCACGTTTATTTACTGCTTGCGTCTCCATTGCGCAGCCCACAGTCTAACCATCAGGTAAACGCATGGTAACGTTAACGCAACGTGTCTCACCGCGTGTTTTCCAGGGGCGAGTTGTTTGAAGGTGGTGGACAGTGAAATTGGAGGAACCACGGACAGAAAGGTCCACTGCTCCGGTTCGGAACCGACGTGGATCGCGTCGGTGGCGAATGACTTGAACCCGTGGAGGAAGCCGTGTGTCTCCATGTCTTTCCGGATTATTATGGGATGCACTGAAGAGCCGTTGCCTTACATTACAATGAATGGGGAGCGTCATGCAATACAATGCATTATGCAATAAAGTGCATTGGGTATGAAGGAGGGTGTCACATCACTTTTAAAGGAAGAATCACTGAAATGTTTAATGTTTTGCTTGCTGATGTTAGATTATGGTGTTGGCTACCTATTAACTCTCCAAAACCAGGATTAACTACCCTGTAAATTATAAGACTCTTTACAAAAACAGATGCATGTTATGCATTATGCATGTTGTGTAAAACGGTTTATACATTAACCAGAATTTTACCTGCGATTTGGACAGGCCTGAACTGCACACAAACTCACTGAGAAACAAAACACAAACGCGTCTGTCCCATCACAGTTCTTAAACTTTATTTATTTGCATAACCACATCTGTAAGAAAGTACAACAACGTTTCAGTACGTGGAAATCATTTCAACACGTTTCAACTACTATGTACAGTCAAAAAACGGAGGTTCATTTTTGAACATTATATACAGAAACACTGTTTCAAGACTCATAAAACCTGCTGTACGCCACACAGGTCGTGCTTCTGAGCTGAGTCCAGGTCCACAGAGACTCTGGTTTAGAGCTGGGAAGATAAACAGGACCCAACAGGAACACAGATGAATCTCTACCAGTCCAGTTCCTCATCAGTTGGAAGTGAATCCGAGTTCTGATATCACCTCCGCTTGACCGTCACCTAATCCTCAACAGAGGAAAACTACTTTGTGCCGGAGGGTGATTCTGGGACTCTGGGTTACCGCCAGTGGATTAGCGGTATTTTGTGGCAGTGGGTTTGACATGTCATTGCCATTAAAGATTGTCACCTTTGCACTGAAGTTCTAGAACGAAAGGAGAGTTTTGTTCGACTGGATGACTTGATGTAGTTCCCAGCAGGGCTTCTCTTGTTTTGCACTCTGCCTCCCTGTTGAGATTTTCTCCTAGCCTCGGGTTCAGAGTCACTGAGCTCCACGTCCGGGCAGTAGCCATCGGTCTCCTGGTGCGATCTGCCGCCCCCTGGTGGGCGCTCACAGGAAACCGGTTTGGTGAATGCGGAGGCCTTGCGTGCGTTCCTCTCAAAAGCGCGGAGGTCATCGGTGCGTACCAGACTGACGGTGGCCTCTTTAAGAGATCTACTCAAGAACTCGAGGGAGGTTTTGCTAAACCCACCTGCTTGAACTTTCTCAGGATTCTCAGGTTTCTTCTCAGGAGGCGTCTGACAGGAAGTGTCTCTCTGGAGCACAGGCTTCTCCATAACGCCGTTGGATTTTGGTTGGCACGATTTCTCCGGTTCGGTTTTAACTTTCTCGCTGGATGACTGATCAGGGAGCGTCAAGTGCAGAGCCAGAGATTTGCCAGCCTGTTTAACGTTCAAAGGGGGAGTCCCGACATAACGTCGGATGCAGACGGACGCAGGGATAAGGCCGTTAGCACGCTCCTCTATCCGTGTCCGACTCTGGCTGAGCTGTGGTTTTCCCTGACCAACGCCTCCTTCTCCACCGTCACACACATTACCGCTGTTATCTGGACACAGGGGACCATTAGCAGATTTGGGGGGTGTTTTGCCATTGTCTTGTGACACTTTGGGCATTTTGAGTTTTAAGGTTATCCTGGGAGGAGGGTGGAACAGGTTCTCTAAAGAGCCCGTCACTGGAAGCCCTGTCAGGAAAAAATAGACAAAATTAACCAGCAGTCACAATTTTCAATAAGTTTTGCTAACTTTTTATGCTAACATTTTAATGCTAATATGTCTAAGTCAAATGATAACAAGCATCAGTTTTAAAGGGTGAAATTAAAACACTATACTAGTAGTTTCAAGGTAACCTTGACATACCATCAAAATAAATATTTTTTGTTCAGCCATAAGAAAGTTTTGGTCTTTTATAACAATGTTCTTCACACACCCACCATTCAAGACTTTGTAAGAACAGAAAAACATTACAGTCATTTAACACAGTCAAATAGAAATACTAAATAAATACAAAATAAACCAGGAAGTGGTTAGTTACCTGCAGACAGCTCCTGGTTGATGAGTTTGACGTGAAGGTTGAACATCTGCTCCTGCGCTTTACTCTGAGAGAGCTTCAGTTTTTCTCGTCGACTCACCATGTAGCACAAGTTTCTCACCTAACCAAACCACACACATGATCTGTAAAGCTGTCCCGCACATCTTGCGTTTGTCACATGAGTCACACAAACTACACGTAGATAGCAGCTGAAGATCTCAGGAGAACTTACCCGCTCCAGGTCCTGCCGCAGATGCATGAACATGCGCATGCGCGTGTGGACGCTGTCCTCCTGCGGCTGCAGTAGAAGGTTCTCCTCATCGTCTTTAGGTGTCAGCAGAGGCTTGTTGAAGTTGCTTTTCCTCTTCATCTTCCAGTACTGAAAAACAAAGTCCAGCAGGTGGAGAGGTAGGCCGAGGTCGTGGGCCACATCTTCAGGGTGGACGAGTGTGTGGAAGTCCTCCTCCAGCTCTTGTAGCTTCTGCGCCCTCAGACCCACCTTCTCCGTCTCGGTCGGAGGTTTGTGTCGGGCCGGACTCACGCCTGGTTCTCCAGATTTGGGTTTGCTGTGCTTCAGGCAGAAGGACTTGAACTTGACCTCATCACCTTCATCCAGGATGGTCTTCATCTCCAGGCTGTGCTCGAAAGCGCAGGTGACGTGGAAGGGGATGGTGCAGTTTTTAACGGAGCACTAGAAACGAGAGAACGTTAGGAACACAGACACTCTACAACACAAGTTCTCATGTTGTGTTATTCTCTAGTTTTACCTGTATGCAGGCTCCCGTCTTGATCTTACAGAGACTGCAGATGAGAGACCAGCGGCTGGGGGGAATGTGAGACACTTTGGTGATGGGTTCCATGCGTTCTGGGCATGCAATGCTCACCTGAACACAAACACACACACACACACTTTTTACTTAATTTGCTTTTATAAAGCAGTTGAAAGTAGTTCTCGCATGAGTAAATGAAACAACACATTCAACTAGACAAAACTGAATGTCAAATTACGTTGCAGGCTCAACTAGTCCAACCGGACTCAAAACTTACTTCAGGGATCCAGAGTGCACAGCTCACGTGAGCCCACTTGGCTCCAGCTCTGGTGGCCTTCATCGCGCCGCCTCTTTTTGGACACAGAAGGCACTGAGGGTTGATGCCAAGCACGCAAGTTCTGCACAACCAGTTCCCCTCTGGCACCTTTACGATGCCATAGCAAGCCTGCAACACAAACAAAAACAGTAAGTAGGAGTTCACGATTAACCCTCTTTCTGTCCTAATGAAAATGAGCAGGTTTAACCTGGTGCACACAAATGTTGCATTTGTCACAAAAGACCATGTCGTTGCCTTCCTCGCTGTCGGGCGAGCGACACACGTCGCATATGACATCCTCGTCATACTCTATCCCCAGTCCTTCCTCCGTCTCGATGGCGTGGTTCATGTTTTCATGGCACTTCCTCTCAAGGGCCTCCATGACCCGTTCTACGGTCAGCTCATCCACCGGCCCGTCACCTGAAACAGACAAATGCTACTTCACTAGCTTTCATGTTCTTAAGATCTAGAGCACCAAATCTTATAAAGAAAGTTGCCTTCCATCCTCAAGCTGGACCTCTTTCTTACCCATCTGCCCGAGTTCTAGATTGAGGTGCTGGAGCCAGTATAGATCCACATCATCTAGATCGTATCTGCACATGGCCTCTGCTAGCTCCTTAAAGTTTACGTAGCCCATCTCCGTGGAGTCCTGGTTCCAGGACTGAATATACTTCCTCGGTCTGGTGAAGAGAACCTCCTTTGGCTTCTCGGCTATAGTTCTGAAGAACAAACACCAAAACAATCAGGTTGCACCGAAGTAGATGGAAGATGGATGGATTGATAGAAAGCCCATGATGTACCTCACAGACGGCTGAGGGATGGTATCTGGACTGGCAAGAACTTGAACACCTTTTTCCCATTCCTGCTTCCACGTATCAGCCAGAAGGTAATAATCCTCTGGAGAAACGTGATGAGAGTCTGGCAGCTTCATTGCACTGATCAGGTCTTTTCTGAACACCTGCAATAAGAAGATCCGAACATCAGTCAGAAGAAGTGAGGCGTGCAACATCTATTCTGGCCTTCATAGACCTGATCAGAGCAAATTAAAGCGTCTCCTGTTCGTACCTCTGCTGGTTTCTTCTGAGCAGAGGCAGGGGTGCCCGGTTTGCTTCCATACTTGTTGGAGGAGAAGGACGTTGAGGGACCTTTGAGAAACCAAGGTGGAAGATAAAAAAACACAATTAACTTCTGGAAGATTGCTCCAAGTACCTTAAACATCAAGAGTTTTACTGGCTTCTAAAATAATTTGATGTTCTTCTCACTCTCATTGTCTGAACTGTCACTGCTGCTCGAATCCCTGAGTCGTTTCATCCTGACGTATCCTGCAACGAGATTTAAAGGAAATGTAAGGGTAAATCTTTCTGAGGTAAAGACCTCAGTGTACATCAACATGTACAATACAGGAACCACTGTAAGAAACATCTGGTATGTTACTGTACCACGGAACAGCACAATACTGTTTTTAAAGGCACCCAGAACTATTTCCAGACGGTTTTGTCCACTCACCATAAATTTAAAGCGCATGCTACTGTATTCATCCGCCGCGATTCCTCTTCTGCTAGCTCATGCCTAGAAAACAATGAGTAAATAAACAGTTTAATGAAAATAGTAAAACAGGAGACACCCTGTACTGGCTGTACTGTGAATTATTATTATCATTATGCCCCCATACCAGACTGAGAGAGACCTCCTTAAAAAAATATTACCCTGCCTCTCTAGGAGCAAATACAGCCAACCCACATTTACACAAATATGCAAAGGCAAACAAGCACAGATTAAAAGCAAGTTATTTTATACACCACTGAAAAAAATGTATTTTCTGATGGAGTAAAATCACTTGTTTAGAATTAAAACCATCTCTGATGGCTTTAAAAGAAAACTGTATTTTGTAAGAAATCATGAAGGATTCTGGGAAATAACAAACAGTTATATATAAAACAGTTTATAATGGTTTATTTTATGGTTATTTAATTATATGACAGCAGTGAATGATATTATAGACAAACACATTCGTTCTTCCAACAAGCATCAATGACACTATAAATACCCCAGACAGGAAACAGCAGAGGGGGGGATGGAATTTGCCTACTTGGCAGTTTGTAATCCTACATACTGAATTAAATGTATTACACAGTCCATTACTACAACCACACAAAAACAGAAACCAGCAAGTGCAACCATTACAGCCCCTAAAAAACGACATGCATGTTTTATATAACTTGACAAAAGACAGATCACTAACAATAATAATGGTGACTATAGTCGTGGGGTCAGTGATTTCGCGGGAACCAGAAGGAGGAAGCGGAAGTTACTCACGCATTCCATCAACTGTACTTCCGGTCCAAACTTTCTGTGCCCTGTCTCCGCCCCACCAAAATCATTTAAACATACATATAATTGAATATACATTAAACTTTAGACACGACATTGTGCTCCATATACTTGCAATGCAATGTTTACTGTGCGGTCTTTATGCGTTTATTATTCAGCTATTTAACGCAAATGCACGATGCGAGAACTTTAACCCATGAATGAAGGGGGTTATTACGACCAAGACTTAAGATGCATCACACAAAACACTTTAAACATCGTCTAACGTGACAAAACGTGATGCAAAGGGAAGAAATATAGCGATCCTTTGTGCATCGTTATGGTCATTTAAACTTGCACGATTGCCATGCCGTGCAATGGACCGCACGCAGGGTAAACAGGCCACATCGACCATTCACACGATTATAACCCAGCAGATAATAACGTGTAAAGTATTAAAGCATTACAGCCATGCGTGAGCATTAGCTGGTCCTCCATTACCGGCGGCCTTGGCGCCAAACACGAGCCGCCCTACATGCTAACACTCAACAGCGGCTACATTCACTCACACTGTCGTGAAAAACAACCATATAACAACGTAATCCACAAGTTTAACGCAGTATATCGGGGTCGATGTGGACCCAGTTTCCAGACATGGGCGCTGAAATCCCGGTCATGCAGCGGCGGCGGCGGGCCTGGAAAACTGGCACCACACGGGCAGTATTGACCTACCTCACATCCGCTAAACAACGCGATGGTCTCCGCAGGGCTGTCTTGAAATCGGGGGTGTAGAGATGATAAATACCCCGTTATTATTCCTATTTTTCCCTTTTACTGTCAATATCACATAAGCAGATATTCCCCTCTCACCACGACACAACAGCGCTATTGTACTGGGCGGCCGCTGGGTCCTAAACTCCGCCCAGTTAGTGGACACACCGAGTGAGGTTAACTAGTTAAGTTAAAAGTTAAGGCCACTGAAGTTAAAAGTTAAGGCCACTGAAGTTAAAAGTTAAGGCCAGTTAAGTTAAAAGTTAAGGCCACTGAAGTTAAAAGTTAAGGCCAGTTAAGTTAAAAGTTAAGGCCAGTAAAGTTAAAAGTTAAGACCACTGAAGTTAAAAGTTAAGGCCACTGAAGTTAAAAGTTAAAGCCAGTTAAGTTAAAAGTTAAAGCCAGTTAAGTTAAAAGTTAAGGCCAGTAAAGTTAAAAGTTAAAGCCAGTTAAGTTAAAAGTTAAGGCCACTGAAGTTAAAAGTTAAAGCCAGTTAAGTTAAAAGTTAAGGCCA
>JBAJNP010005403.1:0-29219 GCA_036877545.1 Yasuhikotakia modesta
ACCTAAACGTGTTATTTTGAACGTTCCTAGAACTTTCAGTATAGCATATTTAATGTTAGTTTTCTGTTTCTTAACAGAAACATAAGGAAACCTTAACATTCTTAGAACCTAAACTAGATTTTGCATGTAGGTCTTGAATATTGCACTAAAATACCCTGACATTGTTTTTTGTACTGCTGAAATTACAGCACCACTGAAAAAAGTTTTAGCTGAGCTAGCAGTTGGATTTAATTGCAACAAGTACAATGTTTCCATGGTAGTCCCTCAGACCGACATGGTGACCCAGCTTATGTATCATAACCTGATTGATCTTGTTAAACTCATCAGTCTCTTTTGGTCATCTTATTTACCGTAGTGCAAGTATCATCACCCCACAGAGACCCAGCAGTGGATCATTCTCTAAATACCCTTTCGTTTGAGGAACTGGACCCCTGCTAGTTAGTTCTCGCTCCTCAGTCTGGGGAGTCGGGGAGGACGAAAGAGAGAGAAGAGGTGGAGCAGCGAAGCCAATCTCTGTGGGAACGCTGCTCTTCGCCACATGTCAGGTGCACATCATAAAGGGCCTTTTGTGCTGAGCCTGTGAGCTGCAAAGCATTATGGGTAAGCAGAGAGCTGCACGTAGAGCTCACATTAGGGATGAGTCTATCGTTTGCTCTTTTTATGAGCCTCATTCATCTCTGTCCTCTGTATGCGGTTGGGTGAGTGGAACACACTGTACCTCATCCCTCGCCCAGCAGCATATCAGCTATACTCGGAGAACCCCACCTTATCTTTTCATCTGGCCCTGATTCATTTTTTTTCTCTCTCTCCCCTTTGTTAGAAATTGTTTTCCAGAAGGATTTTGTTGTTATTTACTCAGTCTCATATCATTTTAGACATTTATAACTTTCTTCTGCAGAAAATAAAAGAAGAAATTTGGAATAATGTTTTGGTCGTGCTTGCCCAGGCTGTTGCAATAAATGGGAACTCAGACAAGGATGCAAATGCATCATTAAAGTATAATTAGTGTAACTTGTATGTCTAAATTTATACTTACAGACTTTGTAAGTATGAGATATCTTTGTACCAGATATCCTTCAATTTACAGCATGTCATATAGACCACATGGTATCATGGTATGGTGTTCTGGGTCCCTTAGTTTTTATTTATTGTTATTGCATGAGCCACCACTACATTTTGCAAATGTTATGTGCGTTAAAAATGATATGAGAGTGAATAAATGATAGAAAAATATTTATTTTTGAATGAACTTTTCCTACAGACTCTCCACCCCTTCCTAACTGCTCGTCTGTTTACTTTTCTGTCTGTCTGTCTGTTTGTTTTTCATACGATTTCTAACTTCAGGTAGAAATACCAGCAATACCAAGCATCAGTTCACAGACTCACGGATGTTTCTCTGAATTTGATCCATTGATGTTTTCTGACCTTTGAGTAAATCACGGCTGCTTCTGTAGATGAATGGAGACAGGCTAATAGAAATAGACGGGCTTGGATTTCTCATCCTGCCAGTCTCGGGCACACACGTATCTTTGTGAGGTTCTGTTGGCTTTGATCACGGGCGGCAGCCTTCAGCATCCATATGCCAACTGCTCTGCAGTCACATAAATCACATAAAGCGCTTCATGAGCAGGTGATGGGGGCATCTGTGAAGCTTCTTAATCCTCTATATCAGTGGGACGTTCCTCAATGATAACCTGAATTCCAGCAACTCTAGCTGGACAGCCAGAAAGTTTTGCTCCAACCATAATATTGCTGTGTCACCAGCTAGGATACAGCTAGCGTTACATAGAAGCAATCTTTATACATTTCAAAGCAACCAACCTACAGTTGTTTTTGATTATTAAGCTGGGGTAGAAACGTTTTTCTAACATTTGAACAAAATTTTGCACTGTGCCTTTAAATCTTTGTTTTTTTTAATTACTTTTTCGCTACTGCTTCTCTCTGGGACAGACATGGGCTCCTACTTTTATAGTAATAATGCCTGTCAGTCATTTTCCATATTCAAGTTTACTAGCATTTGGGTTTTAAAGGGCAAGGGGGGCAGTTTGGTTGGAAAAAATGGTAGGCTAACACAGCTTACAGTGTTAGCCCACAATAGTGAACTTATCTAATAATATTTGTTTAGTTTTCCATTAACTGCAAAACCTGGCCCTATTCTAATGTTACGCATGTAAAATCTGCCCCAACTCAACAGTTTGTTGGGTCCTGCTGGGTTTGGGTTAAATAGCAGACCTTTAGTACGAGCCAGTCCACTTGCTTTCAAGCTAGTATCATTATGGGCCAATCAAAAATGAGTTTAATTTAATCACGCTTTAATTTCCATGCTGCCCACCTGCAGCATCTTTATAGCATATAAGCCCCATCCTGCCTTTAATGGCAAAGCACTGACTGATGATATGAAGTGATTTAATTTGATGAGAGAACATCTGGACTTCAATGGCGTTGTGTAACTCAGCAACAGGCTCAGGTTTATCATTTCAATTACAGAAGTGGATTGATGGGAGACTTTAAAGGTGACTCGCTCCATTTATGGTGAATGATATAATTTATAAGGAGGTTTTGGCACTGGTATGTCTCAGACATCCAACCCTGCCCATAAATATTGACTGGCACATGTTAATAATTGGTGAGTAACTGTTTTTGGATAAGTTAGGAGTCTGTTTAATTTCTTTGTTGTAACTATAGAATCTGGGATGTATCAAGCTTGTTGATAAGCAGTGATCGCTTTAGTGGTAGAAGGAGCCGTATTTGGTTAGGAAAGTCTTATTGCCAGTAGAGGCAGTAAATAGGGTGGAAATTCACTGCGCCTGTATTTGTTAAAATAATTCCTCATTTTGCATGTAGAAATGCCCTCTGTTCTCAAAGAGAGCAGTAAGTACATGCAATGGCCAAGTTAACACAGTAAATCTAGACGTACCATAAACATAGACGTGTTATGACTTTAGGTGCCGGCGTACTACATGTGAAATTGAGGTATGATGTTATCAGATCTACTTGTGTGTTAAATCCTACTAGCAATATCAGAGATAAGGATCAGTTGCGAACATGTCGAAGAAAAGGTTTCCATTTTGTTTTAATTTTCTTCTTCCTCCCTACATAGCAAATCCCACTTTAATGAAAAATACTGGGTGATGTATGTTTTGAAAATCTGTGCCATAAGGTGTTCCTCAGACCTTCTTGTGACGCTGTTTATCCTGTTGTGTTTTTCTTACCCCCCCATATTCTTCTCTCTCAGTGTGAAAACCACTTCAAATAGCTTTGGCAGCATCTTACGCTTGACTTGGCGTCTTTTTCTACACACATCTCCGTCTTACACACAGCCAACATCAAACGCATCTCCTGTCCAACCATCAAAGAGCAGAACAGTTTATTTCTGTCATTCCTGCCCTTCCCCTGATTTCAGGCCTAGTGTTTATGCTGGGATTTCATTAGCAAACTCGTGCTGTATGTGATAATCCCTCGTGGGCTGATTTTTACCTTGTTCTGATGGGGCCCAGCTGTCTCACTGTGGCGTATTTGTGTGGCGGTGATCTTTAAAAACAAAGTTTGTCAAGGAGATGAATCTTGGGTCTGACAGGAGGCTGACACTGATCTGAGTGCCTCGATGGTGGCCTGTGGTAATTTGCTTGAAGTAATGATACACCAAGACTGTTAAATGCATTAGGAAAAGCTTTAAATCAAACATAGTCCCAAACAGCACCAGTAATGGATACACAGTCAATGGCATGAATGCTCCAATATAAATGTCATTTGGCACAGGTGTGGTATTGTGTCATTGTAATCTTATCGATGTTGGGATAATTAGAATTAAGAAGGTTGTTAAAACGGTATCTGTTTTAAGACTTCAGTAGTAAAGTAATCGGTTATTCTGATACTGGTTTTATAACAGTGCGCAGACTATAGAGGCAGCGTTTTAAAACATCATGCACTCAATACAAAGAGTATTTTGTATCTCAATACAAAGGCTGTTTAAAAAATTTGGCAATTTATGTTGCCACCAAATTAGTAACACACTACCTTAGAAGGCAGCAATATGGGCAGCCTAAAATGTCCTTCACTAGGTTTTGGAACAGAGCCGAGCTCTAAGCTCTATTTTTCCTTCTTTTTTACATGGTTTTAATATAATTATTTATTTATTATGTACTTTGTTATTGAATTAATTAAGAGTTTCTGTTTGTTTGAGGCTATGAAGTCAGTCACACATTCTGCTTTTTGCAATCAGTGTTGTTTAACATTGTCTTTAAAACACACTTCACATTGGCATGTCTCAAAATTCTGACCCTCCAGGGCTCTTGAGCGCTTCACATAAACACATTCATTTAGTCAGAGATTCCTTTAGTCTGCTACAGAGAACAGTCATTATAAAGCGTAGCATTTGTCTTATTTTCCAGTGACAATATCTATGATATAACGTGACACAGTTTCTTGAAAGTACTTGTGTTGATTAAAAAAATCTTGTGTTCTTTTTTTTCCTTTACAGGAACACTAAAAAGTGAAAGATCTTAAATAAGATCTAGATCTAGTATAAGATTATGTCAGTTTATTAAGTACATAGTACTTGAACATGATAAAACAATTATTCTGTAGTTATACTGTTATACTGTGTATAAGCCGTCCATTCTGTAATGTTTTTGGTCTGACCATAATGGCAATTTAATATATAGAATATCAGTTTAAAGTCATGCAATGGTTTCAGTTGTTAAATGTGGGTAAATAGTAGGTTAATTTTGTGTAAGAGGCCTTGTGTGAGAAAACTGTCGTGTGATCTCTAAATGGCTTGTTCCTTTTATTAAATATCTGCTGGCCAATAAAAATGGCCACATTGTAAGTTTTGCATTTGTCTTGTGTGTGTGTCAAAGACCTAGAAAAGCTTTGCGTGTAAAATGTAGATAAGATCAGCTGGTTTAGTGCTTTTAATTACGATGTGTGGGATAGGATTGTGTGTGTGTGTGTGGTTCTGATATTTGTGCACATCCTCTTAAAATCCTGCACAGCATCTGTCTGGCAGAGTGAAGCCATTGCTGCCGTTTAAAAAAAAAATATGAACATAAGTCAATTCATGACAGTTTTCCAGCTCTCTGGAAGCAGTCAGTCACACATTGTATCCAGCCGTCCAGACAAGCATGTGCAGGTTTCCCATGGAATAACTGGCACTATCTAAAACATGTACCTTCATACACACAGATCCCTGTTCACTGTGTTTAATCAACTGAATGTTAATTGTAATAAAAAGTATATTGACATTATGTGGGTATTGACAATGATGCATGCATTTCTGTCATCTGCAAAATCATCAATGCTATGCTAACCATGACTAGCCAGGATATGTATATAGGTCAAGCATAACATGGCCCAGAATAGTGCATCCAAAATCTTTACACACACTCACAGACACATAAACACGCAGAATCCTTTGAGTGTTGCTGAGTGGAGTTTGGTATACAGAGGTGGTTTTAAAAAAGAAAATGAACACCAGGCTACATCTCACCTTAGAATCACTGTATCCACTTGCTTTCGCATTAGAGCACTTAAGACAGTCCAGATTGTGAACCATTCACAAGAACAAAGATTCAAATCTGAAACCATTACTGTTATCACACAAACCTGAGCACCCAGCCAACTCTCAGGTACCAGTTCCTACTTTTCCCACACAGTTTTCCAAGGACAGATTTAAGGTGGAATGCATGCTGGGAATTTTGCAATTTGTTGTTTATAACATTAATTGATTTTTCTGTTGTTTTGGTTTGTGCAGGTGCAGTACACAGACAGACAAAGTGAGAAAGAGTGTATTACCTATCTCACTCTCTCACCTGTGCAAATGACCTTTCATGGCATTGGGAGCTCCATTCCAGCTAGCCATGACCAGGTAATGTAACTGTTGTATATTTTCAAACACTATAGAGTTAACAGGAGGCCGCAGTGTATTGAAAAGGTTTTAGTGGAATTTGAGCTTAAGAAATAAAATTAATAGTGCAGATAATTTTAGGTTTAATAGTTGACTGTAAATATATTGTTTAAGTGTGACCTTTTTTAGCGATTTTAGATATTTCTGTTTACCCCCATTTTAGCAGATAAGGCTTGATCTCGTATAACTGAAATAACTGCCGGTGGCATTGCAAAGATGGCCGCCATGTGCGCCAAGGGCTTTGATATATCTATACACAGAGGGATCTGAGGCACTTTTGGGCACCTTTGTCAAACTCGGCGGAACATGTTCCTTGTTTATATGACTCACCCATGTTTGTTTTGTTAAGATTCCTTTGTGAATTTGAGATTAACTGACTTCATACAACCACTAAACACCCTACAGGATAATTGGGTTAAAAGTAAAGAGAAAAAAATCAAACAAAAAAGTTAGTGCTGAAAAACCTTTGGCATCCTCTGTCACAGATGCGACTTGGTTTAATCTGTTGTATCTGTATTGTAGTGATTTCTGTAAGTGTAACTGACGTGTCATAATGTGTCCAGATACTTTCTGAGGCGACTGTGGGTTTTTAAAAACAGATTATATTGAAGTAGTGATTTATTTAACAGGCTGTTGTTTTATCACTTTGTTCCCCATGGTGTTTCCAGCCAGGACAACAGCATTCCATGCCGTTTCGTTGATTATTTTGAAATTCAAAACTAATATTGGAAAGAGGGCAGACCAATTGACAGACTAGTGCTGACAAGTCAAAAGTACCACAGAGTGTACTGTCTTTAAAAGATGTCCATTATGGTATTTCATTGGGGAGAACATGTTGTGCACAGATATTTTATTGCATTGTTTGTTTGTAGAGTTTCCTTGGAAATGTATGATTATACACAGCCGTTGGTGTTTTTTTATTCCCGCTATCTCATGGTAGCGTTTAACTCTTCAATATTTTATCACGGCCAAAACTTGGGCAATCGGAGCGCGCACAGCCACTACTCCCATTGTTAATGATAGCGTGATTTTGTCACAGACCAGACCGTGTTTGATTAAGTTTTCCTTTTTCATTTTTCTGGTGGTAATTATGAAACAAAAAGGACCCGGGGATCTGGGCTGGCTGGCATTCATGAGGTGGCGTATTGTGTGGTGTCATCCATGCAGAAAAGCGGTTGCTTACATTATCTAATCTAAACATAGAACTCTCTTTTGTTCTGCCCTTCAAAGCTCCACTCTAATAAAGCCCGTTCTATAACCAGTAATAGGGATTTCTGTTGTGGAGACAGAACCACCAAAGCAAAATGAAGGCAATATAGGCCATGGGCTTGTTGTTGCCAAGAGCACTGGGGCATGACCGACTGTTAGGGAGTCTTTCTTTTAGTTTTTTAGATTCTTTAGTACAGTGGCGTCCAGCCACAAAAGAAGTCAGAACAATGAGCCCAGGGTGGTTTTGGATTGTGACACTTTTTGGCCCAAGATGCTCCACTGCCACAAAGTCCATAGCTGTCCTTTCTAATGCCAGTCTGCTTCAACAAAAATAAGAGCTGGGCCTTTTTCTGTAACTGCATTGTTGTAATATTAATGGAAGACTGGGGCTAGTTGTCATACATTATAACTTGTTGACTATTTCTGTAGGTTTCTAGGTTTTCTAGGGCAATTTTTGTACAGGCAAATAATATAGTCTTATCTTACCATATAGTTAGTGCATATAGCTCTTGTGACAACTTCCCCATACGACAGCTAGCCCTGTACCCAGATGTAGTGCTTTTAGCTATTTTGAGTGTTGTTAAATAGTGTTCTGGTAGCTCTTTAGCCTCAAAAGGTTGTGGGTTTGATTCCCAAGGAACACACATGCTGGTCAAATGTATGGTTGTATTTTAAGTATCTTTGGCTAAAAAGGTCTTTCAAATGCATAAATGTTAATAAAACTTGTAGGTGGACTGGAGGTTAAGGAAGCTGTATAGATGAGGTTTAAAATGTGTTGATGAGTTGCACAACTACACAACTAGTGACAAGACACAACTAGTGACTGTGAATTTAGCCAGTAGAACTGTTACTGGGTCTGTTATACTATACTGTTCTGAAGGTTACCAGTATATTGTAATTTAAGATTAATGTCTCTCTGTGTGTGTGTGTGTGTGTGTGTGTGTGTAGCGCAATCACTTCTTATTCAACATATTTGATGCAATTTAGAAGTTTATTCTATAAATTATGAAGTAATTTTAGCTATTAAGCAATTGAATTGTTGATGTGCATTTGCCAATTTTTTTATTTATGGCATTTTTTATGGCAATCACAGTATTTTAAACATGGCTGTAGCATCTCTGTATCTTTTCTGATGAGGAATACTCTTTAGAGAAACTGAATGTTGTTGCTTGTGTGAACATCACATTTGTGTTTTTACCTGTAAAGTAATTCTTGTAATTTGCCGGTAAATTACCAGGATTACTGTGTGAAAGGGGCTGTAGACAGCATTAGAATGCTCTGTAGTGATTGGCTGTGGCTGTGCGCTGATGTCTTGATCGCAGCCGTACCAGGTCACGGCTCGACACTTACTCATTGGTAGAATTGACAGAGTCCTGGAGAGAACTGTGTAGTTTTGCTTCTGGACTTTCCTGGCTCCTACAGAGCCTGTCAGTTCAGAGAGCCTGCGGCCCTGCTCTTTCTCACTGCTGAGGAAGGCCTCAAGCCCCCATAGCCCGACACCCCTCCTGCCCTGATCCTTGGCCCTCCATGTGCATTCCAGGAGGGCCTGGTTGTCTTAGATATACAGCTGAGCGCCCCTGCCGACCTCATGCCAGCTACGTAATGCCATCTGCCCCACATATGTTTACATGCGTTCCTCTTCATGTTGAATCTTCATGTCCTACCTTCAGTATCACACTTACTTGAAGGCCAGAGTCTTGTCTTAGCTGGAAAACATTTATTTTGTCTGAAGTGATTTTTTTTATTTATTATTTGATACATATTAATATGTTGTAACTTCAGATTTGATGTTTTGTGCGATTGTAAAGTTGGTTAGCTGGGCATTCCTGGCTCTTTTAATCGTCATTGTTAACACTGTATTTTTTTACGCATTTCAAAACTTAAAGTGGTCTAGCACATTGTTCCAAAATATGTTTTTTTACAACTTGATTCCAGGAAAGCTGTGTCCATGTTTTTGGCTTGTTAAGACCCTTTAAATTGTCCATGTTTTGCAGAGCTGAAGTAACGAAAGTGTCAGACCACAGCGGCAACAAACATGTCAAAGCGAGGAGTCTGTGGAGCCGTGCGTGAGGTGTTGCTTATACAACATGGAGGCCCTAAAATCGAATGTGACAGGGCGAATTTGGCTGCTGCTGCGTGTGCACGCTGTGCTCAGCTGGCTGCTCTTTTCCCATGAGCCTTTGCCTCCAGTCATCAAGCTGAGGCTTGGGAATAGTGCAACCTCATACATCAGGGGAGATTTCAAAGTTGCCAGTTTTGGAAGTTTTGAAATGAAGTACTGGCCGGCAGAGGCTTTGAGTCCTCAAAACTCCTATTTGACTGTTTTCAATTTCTCACACTCTACGCAAGTATGCAATGAAGTCGTATAGAAAATATATAATAGCTGTTTGGCAGTGCGTTTTAAAAAAGTCCACAAAAGTTGGCTCATTAACAGCAAAAGTTTCAGCCAAGTTGTTTGTTTTTGGTTGCATGGGAGGGCGTCCAATAATATACAGGACACATAAAGAAAAGTCCTTGTTCTGAGAGACTTGTTTTGTGTTTTCACATATGGTAACTGGATAGGCAGAGGCAGTTTCTGCTGGTAGCTGTTTGACTATAGAACTTACCATCATTCTCCACATCTTTCCAATGTCTATCAACATGAAAGCTTACAGATTTCAACACTCAGACATGCTAACAAAACTGAAGCATCGTTCCATAGCAATTCAATGCAGCCCTTGGGTGTTAATGTGTATGTTTGTTGCAACTGGAAGCTCTCTGAAGGCTCCTCTTGAAGGGAAATGACTTTACCGCTACAAAAAACAAGGAGAAAGTGATTGTGCGACAATTCAGACACCTGTTGAGAGTATGGGCAGATATTGACAGCCCTGATTCATGGCTGAGAGGCTGCAGGGTCCATCTTCAGAAGATCTCCTGCCGGGTGCTGGGCTGTTTGAAGTCTCCTCTGGCTCGGGGCTGGAGCCGTTAGTACAGCAGGCCGCCCCTGTCAGGAGTCTCTGCATGTTACTTGGCAGCTGTTCGCTTCTTCTCTCTTTGACACAGATTGGAGTCTTGCATAATGTCTCTGTCGCCTATGACAGCACCTGTATGAAATCTGCTTATGTAAAAACAGAACCAAAAGGGCTTTGCCTGGTTTTCTTAATTTAAAAGTGGATTAGTGTTTTAAAGAGGGTTAGTTTTCAAAAGCTAATTCTGTTTTAAAGGTCCACTAAGCAAAGATGTTTATTGACCGTTAGTTAGGTTAGGAAATTAATTACATTGCAGAAATGAGTAAAATATTATGTAAATATACTGAAATTAGTATAAAATATATAGTAAAATAAGTTTGTAGTTGATTTTGCTGTACATTAGAAAACACGCTTTTGTATTTAAAAAGGCCTGCATTAGGGTAGTTCCAAATTTTAGCAGGAGTGAAATGGAGAGTTCTTCTTCAAAGTCAGCAGACACCAAATGACACAAGTGAAACAAAATACTATAAAGTAGTATTAGATCACTTCTAATAATAGCAGCAGTGTTGTGTAGTTGCACGGTTCCCATTTTGACATTGATGTATTAAATAAAATAATCATTTTATAGGCAGATGTTCATTGGATCACTTGATTGCAGCCTCTGGAGAATGCAGCTGTTGATGGTATATCTGCACAAAGCATCTACAAAGCCTAGACATATAATTCATTCTGGAACCTCTTAGGATTGATCATATGTAGGAGCCATTGTCATGTGTTATACCCCAGCACATTTCCTGCAGTTTCTAGCCTAATAGAAGCAGCTGGATTCTGAATGACCTTAACTAGTTGCACAAAAAGACTCGTGTCTTGGGATGGGTGCGTTTTTCAGATACATGACTTAATGTTTCACAGGTTGATCCACTCAGTGTTGATTTGAATAGGGCTTTGAAAGTGTCTCTGATCAGTTTTTGCGTTGTGCATTTTTAATTTGTCTCCCTTATGATGTTTGGTACCATCTATTAGCCCTTCTGCTTTTTGAATTTCATCACTACAGTATAGGTCAAACGTCAGTCCACATCACTTCTTGCAAAGTATTGAGGAAAAACATTAACAATGGCCATTCTAGGCCTGCAATTTAATGATACCAACCCTGATCTTCTTTCCATCCCCCATGTAAAATGACATTTCTCCATGTTTGGAGCCCAGGTTTCAGCAGGAGGTAACGGGTTGATCGGCACCCATTTGTCAGGCCGCCCTGCGCTGCACCGGTAACCCATTAGCCGTCTTTGAACAGCACTGTCTCAAACATCCCATCAAGACCCCCCTGACCGCCCGTCGCACCAGCAGTCGTGAGCTTTGCTGAGCAAACAAAGGCCTTCCATCCGACCATCATTCACACTTGCATGTCTCTTGCCTGTTTTTCTTAGGAAACGACTTTCAAAGTTGGGCGCATTAGAATGCAGGGGTCCTCAAACGAAGCGTCAAGAGATGATAGGTTCAAGGGAGGGGGTGAAAGAGAGAAAAAAGGAGAGCAACATCTTTTCTTCTGCTGTCATTGACCACCCATCCCTCAGCAAGCTTTGAACCAGCCTGCTAGAGTTTGTGAATGTCAGTCTGCTAATCTAAACATGAACTTGCACGTTAGAGGCAACTTGTTGATGCTATAAGAGGCCTCTCCAAACACAAAGGGCTTGATAATAGGACATTAGCACCTTAACTGACTCTTAAAAGACAGAGTCAATGGAGTTGACTGCCTGCCAAGCTATGCCACATCGCCCACTCGATTTTTCAATGCCAGGTTTAAATCTCAGTTTCACTATGAATGTGGTTTCACATTTTTGCTGTGGCGTTGAGTTATGCAGCGGCGTAATATGGATTCTGATTCATTGAGACTAAATGTTCAGACGTGTGTTTGCTCACTAGTTGAGTATTACCCTTTAAATTGATGTTATTTCAAACATTTTTGCAGTGACCTCACACTGAATTACAAAGAGCTTGTGTTGAACTTGCTACGTTGTCACTTTTCTTTCTATTGAATGACTTTGTATTGGATAAACATGCTAAACCACATTTATTGATTTGGTTTGGTTAGCATATGAAAAAAATCATGTTGTGAGGAATGTTTGTTGACTTGGACTAGGTGGATTTTGTCAGCTCATGTCAAAACTGGTTTTAATTTTCGGTTTGTTCATGTTTGTTTAAAGGTTTTGTTTATTCGTTGAGGAGCAAAACAAAACAAAGGCTTAGTAGCGGAGTGAGAACATATGTTTGTCTTATCTGCTAGTCCATTGCATATGTGGGTGTTAGTGGTAAAATGATTATTTCAGACCAAACATCTCACTTCGCTGAGTTTCTTTGACACAAAGCTGATGTTTTTTTGCACCCTTGCCCTTGTGTGCTAAGTGTTACATTCATTAGCACCTTGGTGCCAACAGAACACAGTGTTTGGCCAATAGCCATTGATTAGTGTTGTTTAGTGAGGTGTGAATTTATTGCTTGCCCAAACTGCAGAGTCAACAGTATTTATCAGTTAATCAATTCAAGTCAACATCAAGTTCTGTTTGGGTCCCTTGAATCAAAAATCAAAGCAAAGAAATGAGACATTTTACTTTAAGAAACAGAAGATGAAAATCACCCTCACACATTGCACTATACTGCAATATAAAAATTATGTATTTAAATTCAGAGGTATTTAAACATTGTAATTGCTTTTGGTAAATTATTATCATTGTAAATGTATGTTGTGTACAATGTAGAGTTGTTTTTACTGTAACACGATAATTTAATTAAAACCACAATTCCAGCTAGATTTCTTTATGCAAAATCTAATATTCTTTCAGGGAGATTTTATGGTTTTGTGAAAGTCATCAACAAGCACAATTCAGTCTGTTGTATTTCTTCCATTCAGAATTTGTTCTCTGCTTGCTTTTCTGCATGGGTCATTGTATAACCGCAGAACTGTAGAATCTGCCTCATTGTGAAGGTGAGAGGAAGGAGAGCTTTATTAAACTACATTTACAAGCCCCGGGGAACGACTGAGTTTCACACACAGCTCAGTCTACAGACCTCTGGTCTCTCGATTCCTGAACACTGTCAGAGACGCACCAAAAAATTCGGTCAGAAACAAGCCTGACTTTTTCCCTGAAACAAATCTTACTCTTCATCTACTTTGCTGGTTATGAAAACCAGAGCCTGAGATCCCCTTTTAATTTGATACGTGACACGCGTCTTGTGGTTAAGAACTGTTCTACATTAATCATGGCAGAACGGTCCTCCTGATTGTTAGCATAAAGACAATGAAACTCATTGTGTAATAATAAACCACAGGTAGCTGTTTTCCACCACAAAACTCTATCTCAAGATGTGTTGATTTATTCATTCAAAAATAATTTGTGACAACCTGTAATTAAAGGATGTCCTTTCCCAAATTATGTACTATTACTTGTGCTCCACGTCTTCTCTGACAGCCTCAGAGGCACGGCTTGGTTGAAGAACAGTAAAGTGCTTGTGCAGAATAGTATGCGTTTGGTTTTAATGTGCCGAGTGAGTGAAATACTTCATCAACTGCCCAATTATTAGTAGTAGTACCTTAATCAGAGTGATCTTATGGAAATGAGAGGAGCAATTTGAGAATGTTTTTCTGTCTGTCTGGAAGCCTCTTCTCATCTTTCAGTTAACACATTCTCACGCGTCACAGACCAGACATCCCAAAACGGCCGTGAAGAACGAGTGCATGGGGGTTAACACGGATTACGACCAAGGTGTCACACACTCCTGCTGGTAAAGCAAACAACAGGCTTTTTGTGTGTGTGTCTGGTATGTCTTAGGGCAGGGATCTTGATGAGTTGCCCTAATGTTGTCAGGACCCATATATCTGAACAGCGCTGGTAATACACTACATGTAATCTGAAGTACAAAGCAGTGTATGTTATTAGACTACATTGCAGTTGAAAATATGTATAATCAAAGTACAGATTTTGTGCATTAAATAATTATATACAGATTATATTGTGTACCTTTCATAAACATCAGCGCATTGAGTTGTATTGTTTTGATTGTATACTCACATTTTATAAGTTTTAATTTAGTTTAATTTCAGACCCTAAAATTAAAAAATATGTATGTTAGCAAAGTTTTGTGTGACATAAGAAAATATGTAGAACGAACTAACAGATTTGAGTATGAATTTTATAAAAATGAAATAGGGTAAATATCGCTGTGTAGTTTTGTCTTCATCTTTCAAAAGTTACATAGTTTTCACAGGTTATATAATATATAACCTGTGAAAACTATGTTAAACTTTCATTTAATTATTTTCAAAACATAGAGTTAATAAAGGAACAGTTTGTGAGGCTCTCCAGTGTTGTTTAAGGAATATGTTTATATTTTTTGTAAACATAGGACATTTTGCATATTTTTATTGACAGTTTCCAGGGAGATTATTATTACAGATGTGGGCAGCCTGTTTACCGGAAGATGGAAGAGCCTCAGGAAGCGTGTGTCAGATTAATAGACGTTTGCATTTTCTGATTGGAAAAGGAAACTCATTCTGCGTGGTCCTATCACATCTTCCTCAACTCTCATGTGCATAGATTAGACAGGACAGGAGCGCAGCCAAATTATACAGCAGAATTCAGGTTGGTAGTGCCTGTGTCATAATATGACATCCTTTCCATATATTTTAAATGGAGAAGGTTGTTTTGTGCGGTTAAACGGTATTGAATATACCAGACAGTTAATAAACATTGAAACTTGTAACATATTGAGCTTTGATATTTATATTTATATATATTTTTCTGCTGTGTTGATTCAATATGATCTGACTTTATTGAAATGTATGGTGGACAGATTATATTGAAATCGTGGAATTGTTTCTTTAAACCTAGAATGTAGTGGAAGTTTCTGAAATATAATAAATGTGACATATTTTCCTTCAAATTATGTAGTAAGTTATAATTATTATGAAATAATATTAGAAAAACACAAGCCTCTTGACATACAAGATTTGTTTGTATCTTTGTATCTGTTTCTATCTCCAGTATAAGTAAAGTGCATTACATATTAATATAAACCCTTTCACAACTGCACCTCAGATTATGTAGAACTGCATCTGAGCCACACATTTATTGCAGCATTGTAGGACAATCTCCCTAACAACCTTGATGTTTCAAACAGGATGCAGACCTTGAATAAAATAGCTCTTCTTAGCATCAGGCTTTTCCATTCAAAGTAAGCACATTATGCTCCCAGTGTTTAACCTTGCAGTATAACAGAGCAAGCGAGCTCTCGAGTTCTCTGAGGAAGCTTCATGTTGACAATGCAGTGTGTTGATTTATAAGAACTTAGTGGACAAGAAAATGTTTTGAGGGGCTGCATGAGGCCACAAGGTCCTCCATCAGTCCCTTGACCTTTAATATACAAAATAAGTCAGGTGACAGCGGACAGGAGACGATTTTACACTCTGATGTCTGTTCTGAAGTCTTTTGGTTTGGTGGATTCCAGCAGCAGGAATAGGGCTTTTTATAAGGCAAGCTCTTTTGTTTCAGGCGGTCTGTCTGTCTTGCTGCGCACCCTTTTACGACTGAGTTTTACTGTCTACAATCTAATTAGCTCCATTCTAATCATGTGTTAAATTGCATTACCTGGTGTTTACTATCTGTTTGCCACATTGTAAAAGCATGTGAGGGAGCCCGTAAACTCACATCGCAATGAATTTGATGACTTTCCCTCCTTTTAAACAGCTTCTGGAATGGGAGTTGCAGGATGAAATGCAACCTGCAGGGCTGGCATTTAAAGAGCTGGGAGTCCTGCGGAGGGCATTGTTGTATTGAGTTATACAGAATATACTTGGGAATGTTTAACCTGTTATTTTCTCTGTAAAATTGTGCAAATTTTGCTTCGTTTATCAACTAATTACAAATTTTTTGTTATTTAATTTTTAAAAAAATGTTTAAAGTTTTTTTTTACATTTATTTGTCATTTGTTGCAAGAAACTTTTTTTGAACTTCCTGTTAAAGGCTACCAGTCACTCGTCTTTTAGTGTCCCAAGAAAATACACTGACATTTTTTAATTTGCTCAACATGCTGCAGTTAACATTATTGGATTACGTACAAAATCTCATTATTTGCACACCTCCCCATATGCAATAAGATCCTCTGACATCACTGATGTGGCTCGCGTTACCAAAATACTGCCCTGTTCCCTCAAACAATGTGTGCAAGCTCCACGGTGCATATGCCTCCCTTAAACTAACAGTCCAATCAGGCTCATGTTATGCATTCATCGTCCAAAGCACACAGGTCTAAAAGTGCCAGGATTTAAACGGTGTCACATCCCATGAGCGACCAGCCCCTTTGATTTAAGTAATTGTTTTCATAAACATATCTCAGTGTTGAAACATCCCCTGATTGTGCCGCACGTTCCCCTGACAACAAGGTCAAGTTTTTCCTCAGCAAATTGGCCAACTTTTTGAAGTTGGAGGGGGAGTGAGCTGCAGTCGGGTTTTGTAATCAGCACTGAGTGTCGTGTTTGGTGGGAAAGGCAGATGGTGAGGGGGGCGTCTGTCCGGGGGTCTGGATCCTGCGTGTTTGAGTAATGGGGAGTCTTGCACGCCATCAGGGATGGGCCTTGCTCATTACACCATGCATTTGAGCGTTTTATTGGTGCATCCCATTCGGATATGGAGTGGTTAAACCTTCCTCTGAGGCAGCTATGGGGATGCGGAAGGTAGGGGAGGTGGGGGGGAGGCGTATTGGGACTGAAGGGTGTAAAACGCTGTCTGACTGCAAACACTCTCCAGTTACAGGATTTGGTAGCTGTGAGTTATGCATACAGACAGACACGCACACCTTTATCCACTATAGTCCACTACCTTGGGAAAAATGTGAATGTTTAAAGAATTATGGCAGAAAATAGTCATTAAAATAACACACAGAAATTCACAAACTTAGTGTAAGCACACATCAAAAATGTCTAAATGTCTTAATCATCATCTTAATGAGCAGGGCAATTATGTGAATTTATTATTTCTTTACATGCACTTTGCTTGTATTACTAGCTTAATATTATACTAACATGCCAGTCTATTGGAATTGATTCTAGATTGTAATCGGTTTTAATTGATTCTAGATTCGAGTCGAGTCTCTGTGACGCATCATGTCACAAATAAACACGTTATTTGTGTTTTAGTACACTACAGTTAGTATTCTGCCCTATACTATCATACTTAGTTTGAGAACAAAGTAAAATATATCACGTTTCTTCTTTAGTCCTAAAGAAAACATTAAATAGCCTAGAGTGAACGTGGAGGCTGCAATCTCACTGGTCAGTTTATTATTTATGCAAATGACAGGAAGTGATTACACGCCCACACCAAACCAATCCTTCCCTACTGCTGAAGGTCTTTTCCACTAGTTATGCAGTGACATGACATCTAACTGCTGATAAGCAAACCTCCATTTGCATTTGCTATCTTAGCAACAGGCCCACCAGCCTCTTTGTTTGTTTTTTCCACTCTGCTTTTCGTTATGATGAAGTTTGCGGTTGGATAGGAGAAGGATTAAGAAACCCCATCATGGGAAAGCCCATCATATCTATATCTGATTGGCTGGGTCTTCTGGACTGCCCACAGTTTTTCATTATGCTTTGCTAACTGTGTGGACTGGATTATAGCATGTTTTTTAGATAGAGATGATAGGAGATGCTCCAGGCTGAAAGGAAGGGAATCCTTTTCCATAGTGGCATCCCTCCACTGCATCCTATATAACGATTAACTGAATGATGTCAGTGGAACTCTGCTTCCCAAAATTCCATGTAACAGCTGTAGGAACTCTATTTAAGGAACTCTATCTGTTTTTTTTATTATTATACAAAACATTGTCAGATTTTATCTGGGCCTGCCTGTGACCTCACTGCTAGGGTTTAAAAAAATAGAAACTTCTCATGTAATTATTTACTTTCCTGTTGTTTTCATTTTTTATTAAGACTAGCTTAATCAATATAATTAATATATATAAGTTATATTACAAGCTTAATATAACTTGTATGTATGTATATATAAGGAGTTCGTTCTTAATGTACTAAATGTTTTTCAGAGTTCACACTTGATTACTGTCAGTAATGCAGTGAAATGGGTGAATTCAGATTAGTGTGTTGTGTGAATCTACAGTATGATCTGTGGTTAGTTACCATTCCAGGCCGGTTGGTTCAGCAGGGAAGGTATGCGGTTTCCCTGCACCCACTTCTCCCATGTGGTTTGTGTTTTGACATGGGAGGTGCTATATACGGTGTCTGAATAACGAACAGATAAAGCAGCCCTCTCCGGCCCTAATGACGCATGACACGCTGCTGCATTTTGGGCCCTAATTTATGGCTTCCTATGTCAGCGGAGACCCTGTCTCCAGGGAGGATCGGTCGATTATTGACCCTGCATTCTAAACATGTTCCATGAGAACCCAGAATCTGGAATTCTGATTATTCAGAACCTGTGTGAATGCAGATGTCTCAGCCCAGCTTTAAACAAGAGTTTGATGGCATAAGTGACGGGCAGGTGTGTTTAAATCATTTAAAATATGATTCATATTTTAAGGCCTCTTTTCCCAGGAAGTCTATATATTAAATCTCTATTTAAATTAGTTGTTTAACAACCAGTACAGGCCTGTGTAAAAATTTCCACAATGAAGTTTGTAGAATAGGCCTGTATTGTTTGTTACTGTTTTGTACTGTATTGTTTGTTTTATAGATCTCTTGTCAGTGTAGATTAATGAAAGTGCTACAGTAAAATTTATACACTTTAAGTTTAATAGTGTAACTTGGCTTGTAGCTTGTCAAAATAAGGTGTTAGAAAATACTAAGCAGATAGTCTGTGACCATCAGTATGGTGGTTTAAATGGTTCAAAATAATTTAACCATTTAGTTGTGAACATTTTGTCACCTGTCTGATTAGATAAACCAGAATCAACAGTTGGTGTTAAGAACATATGTTTCTGTGAAACGAAGAGGTGGAGAGGGGGCAAATGGGGCTGTTATATTTTAACCTTTTTCCCCATTCACATAACAGGGAGCAGGTTTCAGCTCTTCAAGTACTGAACAAATTTAACGCTTCCACCCTGAGTGTAGCGCGCCTGACGTTTTTACAATTAGCAAGGAGCCCCGCAGACGCGAGTTCAGAACATGTTGATGAGTGGCAATAAATTATGTGCAAATGTGTGGAGTGTTTATCACTCGCTGTTTTCACCATAGACCATTATCGCTTCAATGAGACAGAGAGGCTGTCTTTGTTCTGGTGCTGGACAGTTGCCAGATTTGGCTTCCTTTCAGTTTATGAGTTGGAATTTGAAATAAAATAGCCACGACAGGAAAGGGAAATTGCTCAATTGCAATTCAAAGAAATTCAACAACTTTAATTGGTTACACAAAATGGGTGTGAATCGAAAACGTCTTGGGTGTTCAATAGTTTTATGGTTTTCTTCTTCACACCATATGTTGAGTTATGTTTATGCTATCATATGTTTATGATAGCATTTTAAGGGTACGTCATACTGTAAATTAAAAAATATTACAGACTTCACCTGCAGGTGAAGGTTTAAATTTAAATTTTATTTTAATTCTGCCTTCTTGAATTTAAATGTACGTTAATCAGTTCAGTAACTTAACTGAAATTTAAACAACAGGAATTACAGTTAAACATTGTAAATTCAGTCAGAGGTCTGAGGCAGGGATGTGTACACATGTGTTGGGAAGAGTTCTGAAGCTGGATTTGATAAGCGGCTAAAATTCCACATATCCCTCCTATTGGTTTCTTCTTTATGTGTGATTTCACAGCTCATTGAGTTGAGGGCTCTGGTATGTCCTGCTTCCAGAGTGGCTCATTTGGAACGGCTCTCATCTGCTCCTCGTCTGATATCCGTCCTGTTTCAGACTTTATGGATGTGAAATATAGGCGGTGTAGGTCTTTCCTCTCCTGGCGCTTTGGACGCAGTCCTCTTTCCAAACGAGAGGCAGGAATGTTACTGTGAGTCGTCTCCAGAGCTTTGATGTTGGTGAACGGTGGACTCTGTGAGATTCTCTTTTCACCAGCCTCTCACGTTACTGTGGCGCTCCGGAGAGGCGGTGGCAGAGTGGATTTATAGGCCCCTTTTAAAACGGGAACATCTCCTTTTTCCACTGTACAATAATCTGCACTTATACAGCAGCACTCATACTATGAAATCTGCCTTTATTTACTCGCCCTCCTGTCATTACAAGCAGTGCATGAATGGTAACATTAGTTCAGAAAGGTTCGAAAATGTCTGTACCTCCTGACTTGTGAACTATATTTCAAGTTTTCTGAGGTCATTCTGTTAATTTATATCCACCCTGCGCTGGTTTCCCTGAGGCATTCCCTGAAAATGGTAGCAATATCATTTCCAATCATTTGGAACAGAAGGTACATTCTTCAAAATCTCACCATTATTGTTCCACTGAAAAATAAATCATGCAAGTTTGTAACAGGCTGTGGTTTGAAACAATACATTGATGTGCATATGACAGAACTTTTGCTACTCCTTCAAAACTATTGTAGATTTTTTCTCCATATTCTCTGACTTACAAGCTGCAGGAAATGTTTAGTCTAGGATAAGGTGCGTCACAGCCTCACTGCCACAGGTTGCCCATAAATTTTAATTCCTCCTTTTAGCTCTGATCCTGCGGTATTAGCGACTTGATGAGAGAGCTGCGCTGCCTCTTTTGATGTCAACAGCTTATAAAGCTGTGTAATAAATAAAACAAAGACCAGGATTTGTGTTTCCATTTGCTCACAGAGTTTGGATGGCCCAGAAGTCCATCTGTTGGACAGTAAAGGAAAAAGGGCCGTTGGTTTCGGAGGGTGGGGCAGAAAGAAAGTGAGTGTGTCTGTGTGTACACCTGCAGAGTGTTTGATTGCGTTTCAGATCGTGGTCTTGTTTATAGTTCTGCCAAAGACGCAGTGAGCGGTTCCTCATAGTCACTGGTTAATGGAGGGCTAAATGGGCTGTGTCTGCAGCAGCATGTTTCATAGAGATGAGGTGGCAGAAAAAACAAATGATGAAATGACGATCAAAGGCCGGCAGGAGGCAGGGACTGATGCTTTTGGACTGGACCACGGATGAGCTTTGGTGGGAAGCTGTGCTGGACAATGAGAAAAAAATCTCTGGTTGACCAGATGAGTGTAAGCCGTTTTTTATCTCTCCCCAGCAAAAACAAGAGATGATCGGGCTTAATAATGTACTACACTACGCCCATCTTGCAATGTTCTTTCTAGTCAGTACAGAGTAGTGAGGGTACTTGGAACTTCCCAACCTCCCAAGAGTTCCCAGAATCATTGATAATTATGCAGTTTAAAGGAACGGTTCAGCCAACGATGAATATTCTGTCATCGTTTACTCTTGTGTCATTGAAAACCCATTTGATTTGATCTATCGAACACATAAGGAGTTTGTCCACACTACTTATTTCCAGTGAATTGTAAAATTATAATAATTCTCTTTGTAGCAGTTGTGGAAAAGATATAAAATTATTCCTGCATTTTTAGGAGGCATTTTATTATTTGTTTTTTAGAACCCAATTCAATGTTTTTTCAAAGCAGTTTAACAAAGAACAGTCTTACAAGCCCTTCAACAGTAATTCATCTTCATATTTACAAAAACATCATATGTACATATATTAAAGAGAGACAGTGTTTTCTAAATTGTGAATATGTGTGTAAATGTAAAAAATTTCACAACCAGGCTGTTAGCGGGGGTCTGAATTGTCTCATGCAAATTGCGTTCTACATTAATTTTGCAGCCATTCACACCATTTTCTGATTTGCATAATTTCTGCAGTGTATCGGGTGCTGAAACAATGCAGATAGCACATGCAAATAAAATCTCTATCGGTGGGTCAATTAATTCTTAGTGAATTAATGTTACCCACTATGCTTCTATCTGCTCTCTGTGAGTGATAAGCTGTCGGTTTCTCTCCACTTCAGCTTCCATGTTATCCTTGTTGGATTCCCCTCTGTGAGAACCAGGTCGATAGAGGTGCTTGGCCTTTCGATTTATCAACCCCCTCCCTTCTGCAAATTGGTCTCAGAGGCATACAGCTCATCTCATGGGGAAGAGCCACTGTTTAGCCAAGGCGGTCAAGGAAATGAAAATGCAATCAGGCAAACCGTTAAAGCAGCTTAGAAAAATGATTCCTCACCGTCCTTTGACAAAGTTCTCCGTCCATCTTCCTGTGCTGCTTTTTAGTCCTCACTGAGATATTTAGCCTTGACACATTCCACATTAGTTTTTACTCTTTCGTTTGAATCCAGCGGCGAGTTGATGAATGCGACCCACAAAGTAGCGCTTGTCGAGATTGATCAATTTTGCTCACTAATGCCTTTGCTGAGTGGTGGGGTGTTATCTAAAGTAGAGGAGAAAGAAGGGGGGCCGTCTCGGGTCCCGTCTTGAGTAAACATATTTCACCTGTTAATATCAGCACATTTTACTCTGGTGGGCTCACTTTATATCATTAGAGAAATAATGATGTGATTGACTGTTGTTACAATAGATAATCAGGTGTTTATCTTCCGGCCTGCTGTTTGGTGAGCATATTACGAATCCGTCTCCACACTTGATTCATTTTCTTTGTCTGGCAGCACAAAAGCAGATGTTTGCTGCTTATTTACAGACTGTAATGGGGTACACGCACAACACCGGTAATCGCTCTTGTGATTGCAATTTATTGGCCACGGGAGAGGATGAATTATAGGCTTTGTAACGTAGAAGCATCTGCATCAGATTCATCAAGGGCTTTCAGAAGAGAGTTTTCAACTGGTGGCATTTTCACTCTCTTTCTATATATGGATATTCAGTATATGGATGGATATATATCTATATATTGTATGTATTTGGAAATAACTTTCAGTCATTTTAGGTTGTACATTTGATCAGTAAAAGTATTCCTTATGAATCAAACCCACAGCATTGGAGTTGCTAGTGTTTTATCAGTTAAGCTACAGAAACATTTCCACCGGTGTGTCCCAGGGGTTTGAATTTATTCCAAAAGTGTTTATATTTCATTTTACAGTGTGTTCAATTTTCTCATGTTGCATGTATGTTTATTAGTGGACAGTATTATTGGATAAATTAAATTAACTAGTCAGTCCACAGGGCCAAATGTGGCCATAGAAGAAACATATGTTCACTGAAAATAAATTAAATGCATGTTGAAGTCAAAAGCAGAGCATTAAATTTGCTTATGGATGATTTATGCTGCACTCAGGAAGTCATTTTGGTGCACAGTCTTTCATTGCAGTCTTGAGAACTATACAGTACCAGGAAAAGTCAAAATTCCTTTAAATTATTATCTGGAATATTGTACAATTTCTTGGCTAAAAATGTGCCTCTTATTGAGCCCTGCACACGCTTGTCATCAATCACCAAACAATATAATTTAAACCTGATTTATAACTAGTCCCAGCGTTCCTGGGAGTTTACATGCATGCGCTGAGTTAACAGGCTATAAGCTGTACAATATGGTCCATTATAGATAAGAGCTCAGTTTTTCCAAAGATTTCACAACTTGATAAGACATTCCACACATTAAAACCCCAGAGTGCTGTTAAGGAGATGAATATTTGTAGTGTAGCGTGTCTGAAGCGTTCTTAAAACGTTGTATGTCGTCATTTTTCACTGTTTGCAGTGATTTGTCTGCAGATCCCTGCAGATTTATATAAAAAGTGGACTCAAGATGTAAAATTAGATGAAAGACTTATAAACTTTGGCCTGCGTTTTTCCACTTATCTTCACATTAGCAAAATTCACCTTTCTGGGCCATTGTGGTGCAGTTCTGGAAAATGATTGGATTAGTTACTGATTATAGGGTCTCTTAAATGTTAGCAGTGGGTCTGAAGAGCAAGTTTAGTCTCTGAAAAAAATACACTGGCAATGGTTTGAGTGCTCATGCCACATGTATGATTGCTATTGCAAAAGATAACCAAATATCAAACTGTCTTTTTTTTCTTAAAGAAAACTCTTACACAAGGACACTTTCAAGCAAAACAAAATGAAAACAAAATGATTGCCCGAATTATTTGGCCCATTACAAATTTTTGGATTAAGACTGGTGTTAGCCTGACCTCTGGGAAAAGTGACGTTACACATCCACTACAAATGACTCTCAGACCAGCTGGCTAGAAGTAATTACAAACAATGAAGTTAGTAAGTTAGTTCTTAGAAAATGTTTAGCAACATTTGTGGACCTTCAGCATACATCATTTATAGGACAAGACATGATGAAACGGTGTGTGTGTGTGTCACATATATCTATCACACACAGAACAAGCTACATTTTGTTACAAGTTATTTAATCCAGCCAAATACTGATTAATCAGAGAGAGGAATGTACACACATCTGTGAGTGTGTGTGTGTTTTGGGTCTGGGGGTGGTGGGTTCAGTGGGAATAAGTTGTCAGCTGTGAGAAATATGTCATGGTTCCTGCGTTCAGTGCTGAACATCTGGTGCTCATTGGCAGGATGCTGTATCGAGCATCGGACCCGACGTCCAGGTGCATCTGCCAATTCTCAACCTCCTCCTGTCATTGTGAGCGTCTCCCCTGCACCCCTCCACACCGAACGCTCTTCACCGGTCTCTCCATTCTCTGTTTCTCTCTTTCCGTCCTCTACTCTCACTCCCTCATGAGCCGTGACTCTCAATCATAGTAATTGTATATGAAGTTGCTGAAAGGGGTTTAGAAACTGTGTGACAGAGAGCAGGAGTCGACATGTCTATTGTCATGTTCTGACAGACTCCAAATGTCCTCTTAAGGAGAGTCGTGTCTGCCTATAATCTCCATAATCTGTAGGCCTTAAAGTCACGGCGAGTGACATTTTGTTAAATGCTACATTAAAGCCCTGTTTGCTCCAAGCAGGGTTGGATAAAACTTAAGAGTTTTTATTTAGTTTTTTTAAATAAATTGGCCACGCCCCCACAGGGTTTTGAATTAGACTTTGAATCAACAGCAGGCAAATTTTTGATAAAAATCTGTAAATCTGAGGAACACAAAAGAAGAGCTTTGGAATTTTATGAGGGTTTGTACATTTTTGGGCAAACCTATTTCTAAAGAAATACAAAATGTTCAGCATGTTTTTTTCTAAATAAATTAATTTAATTATTCATATTATAAATAGGGTGTATTAAGTGTATAATATCTGCAGCAGCTAAGTTGGAAAAAAATGAATATATTTCATATAGTAAAATATAGTAAATATAGTAAAATGAATATAGTAAAATCTAGTGTTTCTAGTAATCTAGTGGAAAATTTTGCTCATTTTAATTCTAATGGCAGGTTTTTTTCACAATATCGCTTAAAAGACTTTTTACTGATGTTTTGCTGAAGTCACTCACCTTTTCAAAGGAAAACAATGCATCAGTTTCACTTGAGCTATCAGTTATTATTTCAGCACATTTTATCAGTGCGGTTGATTTATTGCCAGTTTTTTGCATATCGGCTCGTAATGTGCCAGAGCTGTGATGTAAATCCAGCTCGCCGGCTAGAGCAAATGCAAGCCTGAAAACGTTGACCTTATAACGTTAGATAAACGTTTTATAAACAGGCCTGGAAGACGCCAAACAAAACAAAGAAAGCAGAAAGCGTCCTGTCAGTCTCGGGTTTCTGATAGTAAGTGTTATTTAAAAAGCAGCTGACTTGGGTTATGTTCCCTCACTCAAAGCCATCTGTTTTCTTACCTCACACAGGCAGCCCTTAGTGCCTTGAAACAGCTGTCAGAACAAGGATTGGACTCAGTGGACGGACCAATCAAGGTAGAAAATGGATCATGTGACATGTATGTGCAGACAGAGCTGTAAGTACAATAACACCCACCCGTCCGCACCTAACACTTCCATTTTAGCAAGAATCACATATGTAAATGACTTCCAGACCATGAGACGTTTGTTATGTCTCTGTGACGTGTTATGTAAATGAATGAAGTGTTCAGAGGCCGTATAAACTGTTATGAGATCCTCAAGACGATTTCACTGAGTGGACATGAGTTATGATTGTTTCCATTTAAATATTTACAGATTGTCATGTTAGGGGTCGTGAAATGCTTGCCATGTGTTGCTCAGCTCAGATTTAGCGTCATTTAAGCCAGTGTATTAGCCTGATTTGTGATTGGCTAATCCAGGATTAAGCAGTTATCAGTCATTAGTCACTCTTTGAGTGGTGCCCTTAAAGAAATGATGTAATCTTAACATTGATGTCATCTGTATTCACATTTAAAACCTACAGGCTAGGGAAAAAAATACAAAACTATAATACTTGAATAGGTTTATTTGGATTTTTTCCAATTAAACGTTTGGAAAAACAAGACTGTCCTTCACAGTGTATCTCTGCCTAGCCATAGCCAATATCAAACATTTACAGCTGTGAAGAAAATTAAAGCTATTGCATGTTTAGAAATAAGCGACAAGCCCTTTGAAAAGTCACCCAGCTTCCTGTTTCAATAGGAAGTATGTCAACACAACTGTCCTTTAAATGTCAACGTTTGAAAGGTGTCAACTCATTTCACTATAAAAGGATTATGCAGACATGTATTGAATGCCAGCTGAGCTTATCACTTCACAGCTTGTTTGAAACACACGTAATAAAAGTGTGAATTTTCCTTCAGTGGTATTGCCCATTTCCCCAATCTGCCCTCCACACCCGCCTGTCTTTACGTGATCTTTATCCCCCTGTAATCAGAGGGGTTACTGTGGGAAAAATGAATCCGCGCCGTGTCCGTGATGAGCAGGGCACTGGAGAATGAAATAGGAGAATGGAAATGATAGATACGCCAGAACGGAAATCACACCAGCCCATTCAAGAATATTTTCATAGTAGGTGTGCCGTAGGAAAAGGTTAAAGAGATGTTTATTTACAGTGGCTTTAGCTCCTCAGTACGGCGCAGAAAGATGTGGAAAATCTGTCTGTTTCAACAGCACAAGGTTACAGTGAAAAGGGCTGAGGAGAAGGAAATTTCTCAGTAAGAATCAAGAAAAACGGTTTTGTGCTTGAATTGATCCTTCTTCATGTATCATATAATATGCATTTCAAAATATATAGCATATCATAGCATTGTATAGTATAGTACAGTTTTAGGCTAATTCTGATTACTTGTAATGGAATATGTTGAGGACCTCAACTGGTCATTTCAGACAGTTATTAGTAATACATGTAACTGTTTCCTAAATACTGATGTCTTTTAACAAACTGTTTGTTAACCACTCTTTTATAAAAGCCTGAGACTAAATGCATGCATTACAGTAGTTTTACCATCACAGGTTTTAGGCAGTCTGAATTAATTAATGCTGACAATAACCTCACATCTTGCCCATGGTAAAATATGTGTATTGCTCAGCCTCATTGCTTTAATATGATAGAACATCATACTTTATGTTGTGTAACGTGTGATTTTAATAAGACTTTTAAGACTTTAAAATGCTTTAAAAATGTTAAGCTGTTCGATTTATTCACATATTAAAAACCATTCATCCACACACCTGCAAGAGTTCTTTGTTTATCTGCATTTTTATCTAGCATCTGTTTTATATTTTGTTTTATTAGATTGTATTCTGTATTTTATGTATATTTATTTGATTTGGTTATTATTAACAACAGCATAGCTTAATTCAATGTAATCTTTATTTCCGGCCATTTGTTTTGCAGACAAACAAAACGTCTCACCGAGAGGACGGACAGTAAACCGACTAACTCAGGCACCACCGCTCAGGACTGCAAGGATTCAAAGGCCGTCGTCTAGGAGCTGGCCCCGCCCCTGTGCCCCGCCCCCGAAAGCCCCCACGACCGCCGCTGCATCCTTCTACACGTGTCAACATGCAATATGGTGGATGTGTCACATGAAAAGAAAATGACAAAAAATTGTATTCTTGAAGTCTATGTGAAGACAACACTATCTTAACACAACATTTATTTCCTGTAGAGTTAATTAAAAAGCAAGCAAGCAAACATAAAACAAAAATGAGATAAAATGTAATGCATGGTACTGTTTAAAAATTATGGGAAATTTCAATGATTATGTAGAATTTCCCCATTTGATAGATGTTTGAATATTATGTTCACCCTTGTCTCCAAGTGATATGGATTAAAACAGGCTTATATCATGCCATTAATGCAAACAAAACATTATTGGGGAAAACAAACTTGTGTATGTTATTTTTGGGGGTTATATTATTTTACTTTTCTCTTAATCTATGAATAACATTGCTTGAGTATTTAAGGATTAACCAATGCCAGTGCTGTGAAGTCGTAGTTGTTGTCTTCATATATAGTCACCCAGCTTACCGTATATGCTGACGTAAAGCATTCATCTACCTATATGGATGTATATGACTTGTAGAATATTATACGCAGAGGAAAAGAAAAACATATAGTACAAATGTGAACCAATGGATAAAACTGATGCTTGAGGTAAACAGCCACCAGATATCCAAGTCCATAGAAATACATGAGATTCAATAAAGATTCATACAAATTCAGATTAAGTAAACAAACCCCCTGCGCTTTACAACTTCCTGTGTGATGATTGTTTTCTTCTCTCCTCAGTTTTGTCCAGCACATCTACACCCATGTTGTGTGTTGTATTGACTCGATGCATCAACTGAGTGCTTTTAAAGACTGCATTGCTAAGTTCATGGAAAAAAGAGGCTGTGATAGACTCTCTTTTCCAAACGATTGAGTTATAGACAAAGAACTACGATTTGAACTTATCAGTGGTCACTTGTTGAAAGATATACAGTGTAACAACAGACATGTGAGTTACTTAAAATGCAGTAAAATCACATCAGTTCGTGTTGGAATTAATGGCATCTACTGTCTTTTTTCCACTTGTGCATTTACATTCAGTTTATATGTACATGTTTTTCTTAAGTGTTTTGCTTTCCTCATGCACTCCGGCCACCATGAATGAATGATATTCCAGATAATCCATGTTATCCCAGCCTGATCTGACAATACCCCAAACAACATCTTGTGTGATTCAATGGAAACCAGGAAATCAGACCTTTGGTAGGAAATAGCTGACATACACAGATGTGACACACAGATCCGCTTACGTTTCATTTGTGACCTTAAAATAGTGCAGAAGTTTCTTTAAATTACATCACACTTCCC
>JBAJNP010005404.1:11474-29218 GCA_036877545.1 Yasuhikotakia modesta
CACACACAAACACACCCACACACACAAACACACACAAACATGCACACAAACACACACAAACACACCCACACACACAAACACACCCACACACACAAACACACACAAACACACCCACACACACAAACACACCCACACACACAAACACACACAAACACACCCACACACACAAACACACACAAACACACACAAACACACCCACACACACAAACACACACGCACGATCAGGCTCCAACCACACAACACACACCTAAACTGAACCTTTATGTCCTTTGTTTTTCATTGTACTTAAAATGGTTTGAGAGAATAACTAATAAGAGGAATGAAAGAGGTTGGTTTACATTTTAACAGTGACTGTATTGTATTTGATGAACCTTTGACTTAAGAATGATTAGACATTATATTTTAGATGCATTCAGCTGCGTCTGTGGAGTGTGTGTGAGTCTGAACCTGTGTGCACACATTCAGAGACTCATTCTGATGATATATAGCTGTCTCATGTTAGAACATAATGATGTTTTGTGTGTTGCTAAAAAAAAGTTGCTATTAGAAATGTGCTGTCTGTCTGATATGATCGCGTGCAGTTGAGTCTGCAGTAGCTTCGCACTGAGGGACTTAAATTGTAAAATACATTGATACCAAGCCTTGCAAAACACTGATTTAAATATTTAGATATTTAATATCTCTTTTAGTATTTTACAGTATTTTACCATTACAATTTTGTCAATCATGGGAAATGACAGCAGCTGCAGTTTTTCTCCCAGTGCCCCAAAATCCTGTGATGCTTTCAAAACATTGCTCTGTTTTTAGGTAGCGAAATGCTAAGTAGCTGTGTGTCTCTTCAGAAATTTCCAACATGTTTCGCATCAGCTGCTGGCTGTCCAACAAATAGTTTTTGCCTTTTTTCTTTTAATATGGTTTTAGTTATCTTCCCATTTAGCAACAAAATATTTATATCTTATTCTTGCCATATAATCCATGCTAAAGTGTTTTGCATAGTTTCACTCAGTTCTGGGGTCTGTGATTGGCTGAGCATCTGGACTCAATGCAGTCAGCATCAGTTAGCCGTGAGGTGTGAGCGTTTATACTGGCAGGTTTTGTTGCTGTGTGTCTGAAGCACACTGGAGAGGGCATGAGGAGCAGTGCTAATCTACCATCACCTGGAGCTTTACAAGCTATATGATGCTAAAGTGGGTAAACTACAGTCAAGCTTTTGATTTGAATATGTAGTTAGCTGTGATGTGCTGAAAACTGTTTAATTTACACAAAACAGAACTTAAACTGAACACATGCTAGATGATGTTTTATAAAACTGCAGAACTCCATGTTTTGCTGCAGAAAAAGAAATAAGTGCTGCACAGGAATTTTACTTTTGTGTCTCATGAAACTTTCGTTTTTATTTGAACAACACAACACTTGTTGTTGGTGACTCTTTTAAACAAACTACTGACATATAAATCCATAACATGTTGCTATAGTATGAAGAGAAGAAGAATCGATCTGTTTGAAGAGGAAGTGATGCTTTATGTGGGTATGAACAGAAGATAATCTGGTTGTTGTTTGTAAGGGTCAGACTGTTCCTGGCTGTTCATTTAACTAGAGTGACTATGAGGTGCTGAGGTTCACAGGTCCTGCACTCATCATCACACAACCTTCACGGGCCGTTTCATGACCTTGCGGGACTGTCAGGCAGAGATGTTAATTGCTAGGAGGAGTCTGGAAGTGGCCATGAGGTGTTTTTTAACATTGCTGCTTCTGCACCCCAGACCCTAACTCTGTGTCATCTGTATGATGGGGTTGTTGAACTGAAACATGAATCAGCATTTTCATACAGCAGCATTTGAAACAGTGAGGTGTCACTTCATCATCTTGAACACTTATTATTCTCTTCTGCAGCAAAGAACAACTCATTCTAGTACATCCACTCTTTTTTTCTAGACAGCACTGTGTTTAAATTGAGAACAAATGGAGTCTTTCGCTTTAGTGGGAGAATCTCACACACGTCTCCTCTAGAAGATCTTAAATGTTACACATTTGCTCTCAGGTTCGCCAAGTCTTGATGCCAAATGGGCAATCAAACCCTGGATATAAATGCAAACATTCTCACCCAATTCTTCCAAGAGCAATTTATCTGACCAATGAGATCCACACGCAGAGCTCTGTGGTGTTGCTGTATGTCAAGGATGTTAACAATTATTCTTATTTAAAGACACATCTGAGAAAAAATAAATCATTCTTACATGAAGAATAATTCAGCACTGCATTGAATCTCCAGAGCAATAGACTGTCCTTCAACCAAACAAACCATCCAGCGCCATAATAAAAACGTAGTTATTCCAAGTATTTGAAATATTTAAAATATTTCGTTAGAGAATATTTGTCCATGAGCAGTTCATGCAAGTTTCCTTTGGGAGATTCAGATACATTTCAATGGATTTTTCTTTAGAAAAACATTCTTCCAGCACTCAATGAAAAGGTTTTAGTGAAATAACTTGTCATTCTATTTTCTCATAAACCTTATAATTATTGAAGATGATTATAATCCAGATTTCACTGATGTGTAAACTTTCTATAATAATGTCTGTCGCTCTCTGCAGCAATCTCAGCATTAAAACACGCCTTCTTCTCAGTGACATTAAAATGGAAGGATTTTGTTTATCCGTGTCTTTGTTTATTTAACATTTGGCACAGCGGGGGGAAGTTTTCAGATAGCTGTTTTCAAGACAGTCCCCGCAGACAGCGAGCAAACACTCACAGTTTCATCAAATAGAACAATGCTCAACTTTCCCCTCAAATACAGCACAGCAGCACAAGCTCCGAGCGACTGCAAACGATTTAAAGTCTGCAACAATATGCATGTGAAATGGGGTTTACTTCTCTTTTGGTGCCTCAGAACAGGTGTGTACCCCTTTAAGGAAATATATGGCTTCAAGCTTTCAGATTATATTTATTTGCATTTGGCAGATGCTTTTATCCAAAGCCACAGTGCATTCAAGCTGTACATGTTCTGTACCTGTGGGAACGGTTACTTAAAAACCTGAATCATTGTTTGAAAAGCACCTCAGTACTGAAGTGAAGAAAACTGAGTGTATAGAATATGATCTTTCTTTGTGTTTCCATTAGTCTGAGTACTGAATTTATAGCACATTATTAGAATCCAGACCTTGTTTGTTTCACAAGGCCAAGTGGACTGCAGGTTTGGATGTCAACATTAAGATGCATGTGTGCATGCGTGCAGGAGGGCAAAGCAAGAGAACGGATGCAGCAGAGCACAGTTTTGGGCCTTATTAAATTGCACTCACTCCTGGAATACACTGCATCTTTTTTTCCTTAACTCTGTGTGACCTTCTGTCTTTTCCATCTATCTCTGTTTTTCTCCTTTTCTCTCAAGTGCAGCTTGATTAGTATTTTCTTCTGTTTGGTAACCATGACAATGAGGTCAGTGGATCTGATGTTAATTGAATTTTTCCTGAGTTTTTGTGCTCACCTTTTGTGTCCAAACACCACAAATCTTCTGCTTTCTTTGTCTATCACCACGTTCTCTGTGTTTGGTGTGTTCACGTATGTATTTAAGACCACAGTTACAGACGTGTGTCTGAAAGAGAATAATAGCTACTTCTCACAAACTGTATACTTCTATATTGCTGAAACCACAGTAAAAGCAGCTAGTTGTTTGGTGAGCTCATCTCTGTGTTTTGGATCACGGATGGGACTGATTTTGGATCAGTCTTGCACAAGGTGCTGGTTACTAGATTTTGGTACAGAACTTAATATTTTTTATTAACATCTCTCATTTTTCTCTTTCAATGTCACTTTGTTCGTTTATGTTTTCATCAGTGCAATTCCATGTTTTATGTCTCTTTCTGTCTATCTTCCTCTCGCTGTTTTTGTGTCTCATTGTCACAGTCTCCTGCTGGGTGTGGAATTAAAAAACTGGACTCTTTAATGCAGTTAAATACCCTCACTGCCATTTCTGTATCTCCAGCTCTCTCTTTCTCTCCCTTTTGCTGCTTACCCTATTTTTCTCAGCCTGGTCACATTTACATACTCAAATCAGTCTCAGGAATGATTGTTAAATTGATTTTGAACGAATCTGATGATTCAAGTGGTGAAACAAAAAGGCACGCATTCAGCCCGGCTTTGATCACAGAGATCGTCTGATGCTGGATCAGCTGCTCTCATTAATACCCACCAAACTGAGGCCCTCAAAGATCCAGACATGAATAAAACGTCTAGTCGCCAATTGAGCTGCACACAGAAACGTGAACAGTGTTGGGTCGGTGTTGGGCTGTGTCATTAAAAGAGCAAAAGGTTTATTATTTACCATTCAATTGACATTTAATTCTTCTTGATGTAAAAATACTTTATATGAAAACGGTTTTACCATTGTTCATCATCTTTATATCCTTTTTCATCTTTTTTCATATGTGATTCAAAGGGGTCAAAAAGTACAACTGGCTTAATGTACCTCTGCTGATTGTAACTTTGTCACCAGTTTGATTTTACTAGAAGTTAATTCTCAGTCTGTTTGTTGTACAATACATGCTAATATATTGGCAATATGAATGCTGGGGAGATGTTGTAAAAAATAATCCCCTCTTTTTCCCTCCCCATTATAACTGACATCATACTGTGACAATTCTGTATGCTTAGCTGATTTTCTATGGTCAGGATAAAACTGGACTGGCTTCAAGTAGCTGCACAGATTTATTGGTATAGGCTCATACTTACACATTTGTTCTGTATCTGTGGAATAGTTTCTTACTAAAGCTCACCATGGTTTCATTTGTTTCATTGGTAAAAAAAATTGTAAATACATCAAGGTCTGTTTGCTGGCCAGATGCCACATTATATCCAATAAATTCTCATGTCTTCATATAGAATGTGCATTCATTCCTTGTTTCAGCATGCAGCAAGTCAATATCTTTAATGCACAGTGCAAGACTAACAAAATGCACTTTATGGCATGTGTATGTAAGCTGTAGTTTAATATCAACCATCGCATGGCATGGCATGTCAAGTCTAGTTTGCTTACTGTGATATCTGTTAGCTTTAGCTAAGGACACCAGCTTGAAAATATCACACTGGAAAATAGTAGGTTGAGTGGAGAAAAAGAAATAAATAAATGAACACACTCCACATCAGATTTGACATATGCACTATAAAATAACCATTAGCAGTTAGCTACAATCTGAAGTGACAGTCTATCAATAATGTTCGTCTGAAAATGGGACAGGTTTGTTGCTGCCTTTAAATCATTGGAGAGTCCATGCAGCCCGGGACACAGGCAGGTATAGAAAATGCATTAGGGCAAGATGTTGATAGGAACAGTGTGAGCACGGGGATACATAAAGCTCCAGGGGATGTGACTTTAGCATTGCCCCATACACGTGCACACACACACTCACACACACACAAACACACACAGAGACACGAGCATTAGCTCAGCATTTCAGTTTCTCACCTTTTACCTTTAAACCCTAAAAGGCAGAAATTAAATTCCTGGTATTGTTGGGAAAATGTTGTTTTTTTAATATGAGAATGATGGCATATTGAAATCGTCCACTCCTGCCAAGCATGTTAAACTGAGAGTTAATCAAAAATGAATATTCATTTTGTATTGAGTCGCTATATTTCAATAGTCCAGAAATTTAATTTCCTCTCTATCTATGAAGATGGTGATATATTCCCCCTTAATTGCACTTAATCTTTTTAATCTATATAGATGTCACTTAAGATAGTCTTTAATAAAACATGACAATTATAGGACTAATAAAGTTTAAATAAGAGGATATACACTCTTTTACAGTAGCACACAAAAATCTCTTCTTTCTGACCTCTAGTTAAATCTGTATTTCTTTAGCAGACAGCAGTAACTCATTTAGACAACCGAGCAGTCTGTCCTAAATACACTTCACACTTCTACAATACACACTAACATCAACAGAAGCTGTTGCCTCCTCCCCTTTACCACATTAGCATACAATTAGCCTAGCTGTGCATATGAATGGGCTCTATTTGTGAATGAAGTCAATATGAGCAGACCTGAACGGCACGTGCCCCCCCACCCCCTGGGTGTTAAAGTGGCAGTGCCCAACTGTCTGCTCGCCGGCGGACCCCGGCCATCTGTGTTCTCACCGCTCTGCTTGGCATACCAGGCTTCTCTTATGGCAACAAGTGTCTCTTTCCGCATTGCCACACTCACCGGCCCCGCAAACTTGGCAGCCAGCCTGCTCGTTTGCCCGCCCCCGTATGCAGATAAAGAGCTTATTATGCCCTGGCAGTAGGTGGGGAGCAGAAGGCGGGGCTGCTGATTTACATATCACCACCGAGATGACACCCTCCAGATGCAAAACAGCCAAGTAGCAATTAAAGCTGCTTAGTGCTTTTGTTTAGCGTGCTGGAGTGGGCAAGCCGGGCGGGCATGCCTCACACGCCTCCAGAGAGGAAGTGCATGAGAATTTCAGCTCGGCACGTGCCCTCTTCCACCCCTCCTCTCTCCTAGCTCAACACATGCTTGGCTTGAACATGCACACCCCCGTCGCTAGGTGGTCTGATGATGAAGGACTGGCACTATGAGATGTGCCCATCGCATGCATGCAGAAGCCACTGATTACATGCAGCGCAAACAGCAGACATTCACGTTGATCATAGCTGATGTGTCATGCAAGAGTTTGTACAGTAACCATCATACATACATGCTTACATACATGCATATCTAAATAAAAACACCTAACATCTAAAGTCTGGTTTTCTGTTAACTACTCTGTTTATACTTCCCTTTCTCTTTTTAATTTCATTTTTTATCTTTATGTTTTAACTTGACATCCATTGATGCTTATGTGTGTCTTCTGACACGCTATGGTGCTCATGTGAGCACTGCAGGTTTAAATACAGATTTACAGTTACAGTTACAGAATACAGTTGTGTCCCTGTTATAAAAAAGTCACCTAGAAGAAAAAAAACATAAACAAAAGAAAAGAAAAGCACATTGTAGTTCAAATTATATCACAAGGACATAGAAAACACAAACTGCAATGTGAATGCCTAAAATGCACTATACACATGCTAATTAAATAAAAGTAAAAATGGAAAAAAAGTCAGATGAATGTCTGCATTTCTGTCTGTCACTCATGCAGGATTAGGGAGAAAGTTCTTCACAGAACACGTTCTTCATACAGACTGTTGATCTGTTAGTTTGAAACGTCCATGTGTTTCAGAGCAGCGCGTTGACAGACAAACATAAGAGGTTGAAAAGTGTATATGTGTGTTTTTCTGCCGTAGCAGTGGTATAGAAAAACACTTACTGCTAATGCAAATAACAGGACAGAATAAATCAGAGGCCATGAGCAGAGCAGTGAAAATTGTGTAATAGTTATTGCAAAATAAAGTGGCACAGGAATCAATAGCTCACTGTATCTCATTGGACTGTGGTGGGCAACTGGAGGCAGGGGGTCCTCTCTGCTAACTCCACAGGGCACCATAAATCTGTGTGTGTGTGTGTGTGTGTGTGTGTGTGTGTGTGTGTGCCCTGTTATTAAACACAGTTAGTAATTAGCGCAGGACCCCAGAGCAGCTGTACGGGAGCAGAACTCCCTGCATCACATAAAGAGATCTCCTGCATATTGGTATTGGGAGAAAAGGTGGGAAATGATATTTAAACTTATATGAAGGTTTTCTGAACACTCCCCTATCCAGAACATATGGTTAAATTCATGCCATTGTTAAACTGCCATTAAATTAGAAATTAGTTTTTTTTATAGCAGAGGGTGTTTTGCTTTTAATTTTTCAGTGTTTCATCAAATGATAATATAACGTGACAGTTAATCTCATTAAAATCATACCAGCTACAAAGGAAAATACATTTCAGACAATTGATGTTTTTTTGTTTTGCTGTTATATAAAGATACCAGGACAATTAAACACTGTGTGCATGTGCACATATCACTCTATATTTGCAGGTTTAGGTACTCCGGTCTCTGCTGTGTTCACACACTTCTGTTGTGTGTTAAAATGTGTTTCCTATTGTCACAGAAATGTGGCTTGATCTTTTCCTGGTTTGTCTGTTACAAGGTTTCTTCAGAAGCTGGTTTTATACAGTGGTAAGTGTGGCCTTGGGGCTAGAAATGATGGGCAACAGTCAGGAAGTGTGTGAAGAAGAATGCAGATCGGTCCTTGGTGTTTTCTTTGAGACGGCTGATTGAAGTGGATGAGGAAAATTGAATTTCAGATTTGATTGAAGGCTGTTTGATTATGATTATTTCTTTGTGTTCCTTTTAGGTTTGTGAGGAAACGAGGAAAAGGATTTTGCCACTTGCTTTTCATCAGCTGTTGGTGAGTGTGAAACACAAAAAACATACAGAGTAGTTTGTGGACATACTGTGTGTAATTTCACATGTGGAATCTGTAGCCTGCAAATTTCTGTCTCTTTCACAATGCCTTCAGTACATTTAGCCGGAGGAGTGAATTATCACTGTGGCAAAGACATTTGTGCAGGTTTAGATCTGACAGTTTATCTAAAGTAGCACACTACAATATTGATCTCTTACGTTGGAGTCATTTGTCATCTACTATTCCTGGCCTCTGTCACTCACTGGTAACTGTGGGTAAAAAATGCGATGCCACTGCATGACAAAATGTCACAGCGATGTTGGAACAGAGATCTGATGTATTTAACCAGTATATATAAATGTATATATATATATATATATATATGCATTGCAATTAGATGCTCCTTTGAATGAACTAGGCCTCTGTTTTAATAAACAATTTTCATGCAGTATTTAGATAAACATTGGGGATGTTTTTAAACATTTTGTTTTAGGAAGCATTTGCATTTATTCATTTATTTTGAATCTTTCAAGGTGAGAAGGTGCCAAAACATTCAGTTTTAATGATGCCTGAAAAGAAGAAGTCCTGCTTTTTTAATACTTTATATCAGAGCCCCACTGTTTTAAATGCAAGCGAGTAATTACCATATAAATATCAGTCTGTCTTTTATGAGAAATTTAAAGACACTTTTAGTGCAAAAAACAGATGTTGAGGCAATCTCACATAATTGGATATCAACATTATGTGGTTTTGCTAATCAACACCAATGAAGTGGCATACTGTTTACTTCTTTTATTTATTAATCCACTCAAGTGCAGTTTTATAGCTCTGAAGTGGTAGACTTGTAAAGCAACGGGCTGCTCTCTCAAAGGGGGGCAGATGGAAAGTGAAAGTGTTTGGCAACATGTTTTTCAGAAAAACCACAAACACACATTAACGGTCTCCTTGTTTTTAAAGTGACGTTGATTCATGGTTCTTTTCCTGCCATTTGGGGGCTTGTCCACTTCTTCTAGTCTGCCTGTTTCTCAGCCCAGCCTTGAACTTGGAGGCACTGGCCGGAGGTCAAAGGATACAGGTCACACAGGTGTCTGAGGTTGATCTTGTGCTGTGGTGTGGTTTGTTCGTCTGTGGTGTGGAGGAAGGGCTGTTGCTCAGCTCAGGGTTCAAGCCTCTGGCGATGGGTTGGCTTTGTGTGTAAGCTGTGTATTGTAGTTTCAGAGGTCATGAGCTCTGACCTGCATCGGTGGAGGACACATGATACAGCGTGAGCAGTACTAATGCCCTCCTCAATGAGTGAAGAACAGACACTGCTATTGATCCACTAATGCTCGCTGTCTCACTGTTTAACAGTCACCACCAGAGAACATATACTGACGTCGACTTGTTGAGAACAGATACAAAACAGGTAATTAGGTAATATGTAATATTTGTTAATTTATTAGATAGTGTGTTAGTGCAGTCACATTTTTATTATGGTATGTCAAGTTGGCAAAATTATACATTAAAACGTGTTATTCATTTCTACATTTGGCAGACAGAGGGGGACTTTAACTGGTATATGTTTTTATTTGTTTTTGTGGGGGAAAACATATAGGTCATTTTAATATTTCAATATTAATAATGGAATATTTATTTTTGAAAAAATTACTGTTGTCTGTATCATATACATTTAATATTCTGAGCAGTAATACATATTACACATATTACATACATTTCTCTGAATTTGATTTATTTTTAAATTAATAGATTTCTGGCTTTGCTTCAGATACAGTTACAATGAGAATAAGTGTAACGCTGAAACAGTAACACACTGGAACGTGTAGCACTGGCTCAGGAAACAACCCCCCCACAAATCACGATAAACGCTTTTGTAAGGAGTTCAGGTAAATTGCAAAGCCGACTGGATCAGGTGTTAGATTTCCACCCGGCCCAAAATGCATCCAGCTGCCAATACAGCCTCTCCTCCCTGTTGGCTGGGCAGCAGGAACATCTGGACATGGAAGTAGAGGAAGCAGCCTAGAAATCCATGCGCACAGCAGGGCCCCGCTCTCTGCTTCTCCTCCCTCTCCCTCCTTCACCTCCCCTGTGTTTAAAATCTGCTGGAGTGGTCAGAGGTAGAACAACATGTGGAGCGGTCGTTTTCTCTTTCTTTTTTTGTTTTTCCCCCTCTCCTTCCAGTGGAGATCCAGGCCTGTGATAATCCCTCTCTCTCCTCATTAAAGAGAGCTGAATAAACACAAGGCCTCTTCAGTTGTTCCTGCAAATTTCCTCAGCAGCCGTCAGGAGAGCTTCGAGCGGACGGCCCTTCACAGACCTGCGGGCCTCAGGTGGTTCGGGGAGTGCTGGGTCAGGAACATTAGCTGCCACTGAGGGAGTCCGACCCGGCCCGATACTCACTTAGCTTGCGGTCAGACAAAGAGACTGAGAGTTTACAGAGACTGCAGCTATGGAGCTATTGAATGAATCGTTTGCTTTATTTGGCCCTTCTTACTGTGTTTTAAAAAATACATTTGAATATAAAATAAAAATATATATTTTTTTAAAAAATGCAACAAAGTAAAATGAGTACACTGTGTTTATAATGTTGTATACAATTTTAGACAGCAAAATGACATAATAAACAAAGGATGTAATTATTTTATAGTAGATATTGTTTAAATGAATGTGAATGTTTTGGAGACGTTTCTCCCTCATAGATGAGCTGAAATCTAAAACATTTACATTTGTGTTACAGTATTTTGTAGGTCTGCTTTCATTTGAACATGCTGCAGTTTCTGGCAGGAGGCTGGTCTCAACTCTTCAATACTGCAATACGTTTGTTACTCGTTCAGTTAAAGACAAAACGATTAAATCCATTAAATCTTCAGTAAATGGATTACATCCATTAAATCTTCAGTAAATGGATTAAATCCATTAAATCTTCAGTTTAAACACCGACACAAACGATCAACACAATTTCAATTAAAACTTTAAACTTTGTTTAGTTTAGTTTAGAGCTGAAGTCGTGAGTTCAGGACGCGGATCCGTCAGAGCCGCTCGCGGAAGTAACTGCGCGTCTCCACCGGCGCGTCACGCGGAGGTCCGCGGGCGTTTTCTATGGAAGGCGGGCGTCGTGCGCGTCACGCTCTTTCGGTGGATTGTGGGATTGACGCGACGCGACGCGACGCACTGGGCGCGGATAACTGCTGTGCGGCGCGCGGTAAGACTCGACAGGTGACGCGTTTATGTATTTGCGGTCAAAGCTGAAACTTTGGCGCGCGCAGATCGCGGGGTTTGGGCGCGTTCACACCGCGTCCATTAACAGCCACGTTCATTTGTAGCTTGTGACTCGGTTTCATTAAACTCACGCAGTTTGAGGAGCATCGAGCTAAATAATGACTGCAGTTAGTATCCAGTGTCAGAGAATAAATATCACCCAATATCACCCAATATCACCCAATATCACCCAATATCACCGCTGCTCAGGTCAGCGTGTGGTGCCGGCGCTGGTTTACTCCAGCTGTAACACACACACTAATAGGGTTTGTTCAGCGGGCACTGACTCCAGATGAGCAGTAATACACCAGACACGGGACAATCTTCTCCTCGCTTCAGTTAGAGCCTGTTGCTGGCCTTGTTTTAATTTACAGGCTGTGTAGTGACATTCATTTTCTCCTCTCTTTACTTCCTGCCCATCAGCTAAGAGGGCTGAGGTTCACCAGCCGTGTTTGTGAAAGAGGCAATTAAACAGCCTGGAGAACTTGAGCGGAGAGAGAAACCGAACGGGTCCTGTCGTTTAATTGCTTACTCAATAACTCTGTAGAATGAATACATTGATCAAATTGTGTCCCAAAAGGTAGTGGAGAAAAATTGCCCAGAAAAATGGTAAAACGAATCTTATTATCTACCCTCAGAGTTTGTATATAGTGTTTCTTATTTTTTGTTTGCATTACTCATATTTGACTGTTGACTCTGTGTTTTGTGAATTGTGTTGTGTGTGAGGAAACTGAGCACAAACTGAGTGGGAATAGATCAGAGATGTAAAATACAGTTTAGTGCACATGCTGTGTTGTACGTGTGGTCGGACGTGTTGAGCGCCGAATCCAGGTCTTGCAGCATTTCCTGATTTCTTATGCCTGTCTCTGTAAGTTAAAGTGACAAACAATAATGTTTTAACATACAGATAGCCTTCAGCTTAGCAAATATGACTGTATAAAGCAAACGTTTTGGAATTACAGTTTGTGTGTGTGTGTTTTAGGTGATTATGTGTGTGTGCAGAGAAGGCCTTGTGGCCATCAGACTCTCATCAGAGCATTATTATTGGTTGAGCAGAGAGTCAGTGGCAGAGTCTACCTCCCTAGAATACTAATGAGCGCAGCAGGCCTGTGAACGGACAACACCGCATGCATTTAACATGCACATGTAGTGACTGAATAGCCACATTTTCTGCATCTTCAGTGCAGGAGAGGGAATAGACAAGATGGCGGCCACACGGCCGTGCTCTCAGCAGTAGATGTCTGCTCTGCACTTCATCAGGGGCGCAGCTACATCATAGCTTACACATACTGAACCAACTCTACACTCTGCAGTGTACACACCAGCTGCTGCACAAAGGCAAATATAGCCTTCTCCTTCCCCTTTGGTCTTTTGTTCGAACACACACGTGAGGAGACATAGAGGACTGGTCATTACAACATACAGAGCAAACACACAGTTCTGTTGCACTGGGAAAACAGCTTGTGAGTCCATTTTTATCCTTAGGGTAGCTGCTTTCTAACTTACAATTTTAAGCAATTAAACATTCAAGTTCGTCTTAGTTAGCTAAAGGAGACAATATTTTAGGTGACAACTTGTAAGTGGATGATATGGTTTCTTTAATTTAGATAAGTGTCATTATGTTTACATTTTCTGGTCAGTGTCAGTTTGTAAAAAAACAGCAGATACAAACATTGTGCAACAAATAAGCATTATTAAAATATGTTCAGAATAGACATTCAGAATAGAAGTGTTTTTGCATAAAAAAGGTGTTTTCTGATTTGATGAAAACTGTACATTCCTTTAAGACGAGCTAATGAACACAGACATATTGATTAGCACAGCGACATGCCTGAGCTGTAATGAAAGAGCAGACAGCAGCTGAAAATGTCAAAGCCAAAAGGTTCCAGGTCTGCTGATAGAGTGGGTGGAGAGAGAGAGGTTAGTTCACAGCCAGGGAGAGGGACGCTGACCCCACGTATCGGGGAGGAGTGAGGGACGTCCGAGAAGAATCGCAAGTGGCGTGATGGGCTGAACGTGTCCAACATCCAGTCGGCTGTATAGGACCCAAGGGAGAGCAGGGTCAGTACTGCCCTCCCAACCCCCCCACACATTACTGCACCATTTCCAGCCGCCTAGCACCTATTTCCTTCAATAAAAACTAATAACCTTCTCTGTCAGGAATCACAGCACCCTTAAGTGTTGGACTGAAGGGCCTATGCAGGATGGGCTGTAATTGCAGAACAGGCGTCCACCCCCCAAACCAGCACACACACACACACACACACAAATCTGAGTTTACAGTCTGATTCACTTGTACGTGTGTTTTTTTACCTCATAGCTCTGCTGCTGATTGGACTCTACTCAGCAATCAGCTGAAGATGGCAGAGCAGCGGCTCAAGGACGTTTTTAATTGGAAGGATGTTGCGAAACGTGGAAGGCACATTCTCAAAATGTAGAAGGAAAGCTGGCTGGCCCTTAGAACACAGTTCTGTTTTTTATTTTAAATACACACTATTAGAGGGACACAAAATAGCAGTTTTTTCTGTCTTTTTGTCAGGCGTTTATGTGAACTTTTAAACTTGGTTTTTAAATAATGCGTTCATGTTACTTTAACTAATGAATGTACTTTTCCCACCAGCCCTTTATCACGCACCCTCGTCACGCTCCACTCTGTATCTCCATCTATTCCTCCTTTTTTCCTTCTTTTAAAAGGCAGATGAATGAGATAAATGGCCCCTCTCTGTTGCCAACACTTGGGGCCCGGATCAATCGGAGGCCCAGCAGTAATTAACTCTTTGCTAAACTTACACCATTGATTTCCATTTAATGCTGAGCACCACGCTGTAAATGAAGACCGATACCTGGGCGCAGGGGTGAGGGACACTCCAGGGTGGCGAGTTGTGAGGAGTTGGGGATCTGATAAATTGGGCCCCCTTTAATTGGGAGTGTAGCAGGCTTAGCAAACCTGTTCAGAGAAAAAGGCTCAGCTGGGGCCTAATTGGGGTGGCTTGTACGCACCGGAGGGAACCCTGTCATTGTCTTTAGTTTGTTCCTGTATTACTCCACAGGGACCAGACTGCCAGCAAGCAGGGAGACTGTGGTGATTTCTTATAGTTATGCTGGAATGGTCATGTGACCCAACGGCACAGTGTGTAATCAACAGCCCATCGGCTCTGGGCTTCCCTGCTGTCTTATCTCTTACCATCTGTAAATCCGTCTTTGTTTAGCAGAGTTTGGCAAGTTATTAAATACTGGAGGGTGTTAATGAATTGGAAGCTTCTTCTGGCCTTACTAAGTTTTTGTATTACAGCCGTATGTCAAAGGCTGCCTTTGTTTGCATTTTCTAATTGAATCTGTACAAACACAATCTCTGTGTCTGTAAGGCAGCGGCCTGCAGCACTAAAGCAGCACAGATGAAGCTGTCCTAAAAGTTGTTTTAGTTGGAAGACGTCAGACCTCATCTTGGCAGCGAGCTGCTGATGGAAGGCAGAAGACGCGTGGCTTGTCTCCACAGCAGCAGACAGACTGGGGTATTTTTTTCCCTTCAATTTCATGTATTTCTGACTTTGATACATTTTTCAGAAACATTAATGGTTTTGGCTTAGATCAGTTTACCATCCTGTCGGCGTTTATCAAGGAAATATCTGATTGTATTGTTAGTGTGATCACTCTGGTCTCTGTAACGTCATGGTTTGTCTATGGCCTGATGGCTCTTGTCTGAAACAGTTTCTCTGTTGTTCTGTAGCTCTGGTGGGGTGTTCAATGTCTCACTTAAACTGCTGTCACTTGCCAGCCAATGAACTTGACTTTAAACTTAGGGAAATCCAATTGGAGTCTAATACACCATAATGGGCTGATCAATACTAATTATGGGGCCCCATGTCGAACAAAAGATATCAGTCTGGGCTCACATACACTGGGGAGGTTTTGTGTGTGTGTGTGTTTCATGTGTACTTTAAGCACTCAGCAGCAGATTGTTGCAGGTGTGATGTTCTGTTTAATATATGCACATGGTCTGTGACGACTGCCTGTCTGATGTCAGTTACACATATGCTTGTGCACGTGTGAATGACGTGAGAGAAGGGCAGCATTTCTTCACAAACAGCCTCTGTAAAATCTGTCCACTGGGAGCCATTTTAGAGCTGAAACCGAAAGTCTTGTGCTGGTTTGGAGTGATCAGGCAGCGATAATTGCACAATTCAGATGGTGAAATGAGGTCTGTGAGTTTTAAAGAGAAAAAATGACACATGAGCGTTCTGCTGCATTAGATTATCATAGTACTGAAGACTTTCCTTCCATTTCTACAGTTGCTTATGGTCGCAGAGTAACGTTTAGTGGCTTCATGATGTCTGTTCACATTTTTCATAAATAATTTATTTGATGCTCTAAAACTTGACCCAAACAAGTCTTTTTATAAAATGTTTTGCATGAAAGTTGTGTTTACTTCTTTAAAAGTATTTGTGTGTCTATTTTTTAAAGAAAATGTCACTAGTTTCAGTTAATGCAGTAAAGATTTGTAAATGTGGCTTGAGATTTTTTAAGCGGCTGTAATGAAATTCTTGTGTGAACTTGTTTCAGATGACTCCAGCTCCTGTCCGGAGTCTGTGTCAGGTTGACTGAGAGCAGGTCTGGGACATGCGTTTCACTCTTTCTGCTCCCTATCGCACTGTGTTCCTTAGCATATGATAAATATGGTTGTGTGTACGTGTTTTGTGCTCTCATGGCGTCTAATTGCATTAAGAGGATGACGCACTTTCTTACTCTGCTTAAACTCAATTTAATTGTCAGTGAATGAAGGGCTCGGGTGAGGACAGCACAAAGTCACATCAGTGGGCCTTTGCTCATAAAGCTCCAGCAATGAGACAGACCCTGTCTGAAATGACACAGACTGCCAGTGTGTGTTTGACGCCCCACTGCCATCCACTCGAACAGACGTGACTTTTATAAGGAAGAGTTAGACGGTTACAGAGAGCTGATGGGAGTAAAATTTTACGAAACAGACAGACAGACAGACACCCTCATAAATGAAGGCAGTTCAGATGTGCCTGAGCTCAGAGTGGGGTGTGTGGTGAATCTGTTGAGACTGTTCTTACAGTAGCGTGTAGCTACAGTAGCTTTCTGTCCACATTTCACTACAGCTATAAATCAGAAGAATGACTTGCAGTACACAAACATGTTTGCATTAACAGCACACAGAGACCCAGCCTTGGACTGTGAGATGAAATATTTTGGGGCTTTTTGATGTTGGACTAAATGTAAATGATTAAAAGTTGGTTTATTAAAATGTCATACTTTGGGGAGGGTGTTGTTGACAATTAAACATTTAGAATGGATGTCAAAGGGGCAATAACTAGTGCACGATTGTCCACGTGTTTATATTTTAATGATTATTTTTCTGTGTGCCTTTACAGCTTTATTTATATTTACCTGAATATTTCTTATTATACCAAACGTCTGATTAACTGTGACTGCTGAAAACAATCCACATGTACCTAAACATTTACATTTGGTCCAGCACAGAATTAGCCAAGAACATATTAGAACATATTTCATCTCATTCGGTCCAGGGTTTGGTGTCTGTGTGCTGTGCATGTAAACACGGATGTGTACTGTAAGCCGCTCATTTGTAGCTTTGGATTTCGACTCCCTGTATAAAACAATTTCACACTATTATTTAAAATCATGACAGTCCATATGGAATGTTTTTTTATATTACAAATGATGATTCTTTATTGACAGAAAGGGTACAGTTCATAATTATGTGTAGTACGTGGCTGAGTAAACGTTGTATTAGTTGAGGATCTCTTTCTGTAGATTAGGAGGAGAGTGACATGACGTGTCTGCTGTAGATCCAGTGACGTCATGCATTATCTTAATGCCATTGTTTCCACAGATCCCTAATTCTCTGTGTTTTGCTGTTTCTTTACTCATATTTCTCACTCTACACCATCTTGGACAGCCTCCTTCTCATCATTTTAATAGTGGACCTCAGAGCGGTTGCCATGTCAACCAGCCAGCATATTACTATGGCAACGGGTTTGTGCGGTGAGCCTGCTGATTAGGGAAAGATGTCTAGTGTAGCCTGGCCAACTGAGGGGGGTGTGTGAGTGCGTGTGTGTGTGTGAGTGTGTGTGTGTGAGTGTGAGTGTGTGTGAGAGTGTGTGTGTGTGAGTGTGTGA
>JBAJNP010005405.1:0-29215 GCA_036877545.1 Yasuhikotakia modesta
AGTACATTTAAGTGAAACTGAAGATCCGGGGGTAGGGCACCATTTGTTCAACAGCCTTCAAAGTGTTGAATCTATCACTTAATCAACTGAGTTAAGTGGCCACAACATTTGGAGAAAGGAAATCATGCAACATAAGGGAAACATTTGTGTTGTTATATATTAAAACAAAGAAACCACTAGAAAAGCAAACAGCTAATCAGAAAGTGCCAACCGCTTGTTTTGGGGTTTCCAAACATTTAAGAACATGGATTGTTTCTATGGATACACAACCAACAAACCCTCAGAACCTCAACCAATTATAATAGCAAACATGAGTTTTAACAGCACGAAAGCTGCTGAAAACACTACATTTTAGCTAAAGAAATCTGGGGCGGAAGAAAATTAGAAAAGGGTCTATATATGTACACACAGAAATTCCTTTTCCATGATTGAGATTTGAACAAGAGATGCATTATCTCCAAAGAATAATCAGCCCTCTGTATGAAATCAATGGTATTCATGTGTTTTTGCTTAACACTAGAGAATCTTCATCATTTCCATTAAAGAGCTTCATGAGTTACAGACCCAGCTGGGTCCACTGCACTGTATCTGCTCACTGCATTACTCAATTCATTAAATATATGCTAAATATATGCTAGTTTTCTAGCATGACTTTAAACCTTATGCATCTGAGACCATCCCATGCATCTGGCATCATGCCACTGACAAAATATATCAAGAAGAGAAAATGTAAGTAGGAGACAGAAACATGATTGTTTTCCTGTGGTAAATTCTTACAACAAAAGCCATTCTTTTCCGCACCCTGCACCATGTTTCAACAACGTCCGAACAAGCCCCACATTGATTGGGCGACGGTGGGAGTCAGAATCCTTGCTGTGAATGACAGACAGTGTCACTATGAGACCATGCCACAAAAAAGGGCATTGGCAGGAAGCATGCATTGCAGAGTACATGACTCACGAGCCGAGCTTACATGCAGAGGCTCTCGCAGCCCCGCGAGTCGCATTCCATCACATACATTTTCCATGAGGAAATCCCAGCGCACCTCTGTATGCCGGATAGCAATGAGTGTCATTGACAGAAACAATCAGATACTCAGCTAGCATAGCATAAACATCAGTAAATGGGCTATGGTTTTGAGGTCTTGGCATAAAAATTGGCAGTGGGAATTCTGGGTAATGAATGACAGAGCAAAACTGTTCCCATTTAGTACAGCTTGTTGACATAACTCTCTCTAGCTGCCCGTGGGCAGAGTTGACCAAACAGCTGGCTGCTCCACGGTGCTCTTTTCTAACTAGTGTTCCCTGTAGAGCTCTGCTGGGCCAAAAACACTTTCCTCAGGTGACATGTGAGTAGGAGAAGACTATTGCCCTGCAGTCTGAAAGACACGCATACCAGAAGACCTGACCAGCACACATGCTTCCTGTCCCAACGCTCAGCTTCCACTGAGCCATGACATTCCCCAATTCCTATCTGGTCTCCTCGTCTCCAGACGCCCTGCCACAGCCAACCTTAGTCACAGGAATGGCTGTGTTTTGAAATTCTGCCCCTGCACTGACTGAGCAGTTATTCAGCTAAAGGGAACATTCCCTGAATGTTAACTAACGCTTTCTAAAAGTTCTTTCAAGTGATCAAGTAACGTTCCTATATTGCAACATTAGTGGAACATTTTTTAACATTAAACATTTGTGGAACATTATTTTTTAACATGAATCATACATAAAAAAAGTCCTTTAGTATTAAAACGTCCTTTTATTAACGTTCTTAAGTAGTTAGTACAACATTTAAAAAATGTTAGAGAATTTAAAAAGTTTGAATAAACCAAGCAATACTATTAATTAAAAACCTGGACATCTGAACTGTCACATAATGGAAACATTGAGGAAACATTCTTAGAACCTAACAATTGTTAGCTGGGTGTGCCCATTTCACCTCATCTGCTGGGAAATGAATGGAGATGTAGACAGTGTGCTGGAGAAGGCATGAGAAAGTGATTCTCAGCTCTGGCTCCACATCACAGCTCCTGCTGTGCCCTGTGAAGTCAAAGCCTCTGTGTTTGTGTTGGCAGGGGGTTTGTAGCCCTTTGGATAGGACAAACCTTTAGTAGGGACCAGCTTGCACTGGAATTCATTTCCTTTGAGACAACAGCCGAAAGACTCACTCATAATTTTTCCACAGGCCTTTCTAGAGCATCTGAGAACAAAACATTGCATCCAAGACACAATATTCAGAGAGGTACATACATGGATGCGGAATGAGGAATGAAAATGGGAAAAATGGAAATTATAAGGAATGGAAAGTAAATCACAGAATGTGGGACTCAAGGGGAAGGTAAATTGATTTAGTGTTGAATTGAGGGGGTGTGAACATTATCAGGGGACTAGACTGGACTTCCACTGACATTTACAGGAGAAGCTGAAATGTAAACCAGGCCATTTTTGACAAAGATTTACTCTTAAGCCTTGTGGTAAAGTTGCTCCACATATACTGACTAGTCTCCAGCTAGCATTATAAACAACAGAGTTTTGTCCTTACACTAAAGTTTTTTTTATGTCTTTCTATGCTTCTTAAAATACTGTGGTGTAACATCATCTTAGTTAAAGTGATAGCTTACCCAAATATCTGTCATAATTTACTCATCCTCATCTTTTTTCCAACCTGTATGACTAACTGTCTTTTATGGAACGCAGAAGGCGAATCACTGACAGCCTTGGTCCCCATTTACTTTAATTGTATGAAAAAAACAGCAATTTTCTCTATTCCAATAAAGACTGAAAGTTTGTGAATGAGAAAATGACAACATTTTGGGGCAAACTATCCCTTTAAATGCATTTATCATGCATTTAAAATAACATCTCTTTTGTAGATTCCTTAAACAAAAGCTCACAGAGATGAAACTCAACAACACAATACATTATACTGGCAAAAACAATATTATCATAATCATTATAATATTACTATGATATCATTTATGACCGCAGTGTTTTCATAAGTAAGCTTGATTATGATTACATCATAGTATGGATACAACTACAGCTCAATCCGTTATATGCGATTGGGTAATATTTTCCATCAGCCATTAGGGACAGCAAACACCCTCGCGAAACAATAAACACAAGCGTATTTAACTGCCCAACGTTGACAATGTCAAAGGGGTTTGCAAATTACCTGAGCCATACACATAGAGCTGGAGATTTTTATCATGATAGGACGTTAAGCAGCCTACGGGGAACCCTCATCATCTTTCAAAAAGGGAGTTTGCCACTTTAATCTCACATCTGGTCCGTATTACCATTCCATACAGCTCACACTTGAATCTGAGCCCGAACAAGAACCTCACCCACAATCTTCATCCAAAGACTAATAAACCCTAACAGCCTGAAATTAAAGATGACACCGTCTCCTTCACAAACACTTGTATTTTATCTCTGTTCAACACATTTTTTTATTGATGAAATTAGTGTTGGAATGAAGAGAGACAAAGAGAAGGAAAATGTCAACAGTATGAAATGTGATGTCTAATGGCGCTTTAGTTTAAAGGGATAGTTCAGATAAAAATGAACATTTTATCAACGTTTACTCAGCATCGTGTCACTCCTGTCTCACTTTTTTCCCGCTGAAGAGCACAAAAAAAGATATTTTGAAAAATGTGTCAGTGGTTTTATGTCTACACAATGGAAGTCAATGGGTGCCACTGTTGTTTGGTTACCACCATACTTCAAAATATCTTTTGGTGTTCCTCAGAACAAATTATACAGGTTTATAAAGACATAAGGTTGAGGAATCACATAATGCTGAAGGAACTTTAATTTTTGGGTGAACTATCACTTTAAGACGACCCTTAATGTGTTTCACCTTCAAAAGTGAAGATTATTTTTTGTATTTCAGAGAGCTGTGTCCTGAGGGTGTACATTGTTCTAAGAAAGCTGTTGCAATAATCAAAACAACACAAGTGGATTCTCATGACCCTGCTCATCTCATTTTTTGTATGTTTTCCCAGTAAAAGTGAATTTAAGCATCCAAACAGATTTAAATCATGAACTTGTCACCTGTTTATCTCGAGGGCAGAATATTTCCATTCTGGTATGTCTTGTTTTGCACTCTTGTTTGCATTCTTGTCTCACTGAGTTCATTCATACCACATTAACTTGAGCTATCATTGAAATGTGTTGTCTCGCAAACAAATTGTCATGCATCTGTACAAAACTGTTGCCTAATGAAGCTATATAGAAAAGGACTTAAAGTAACACATGCTTGAATAAATCAGTCACCCGCACCTGCAGAACACACATGGTTCCAATAAAACACTATTTCTACATATGCCTCATTTCCTGAACTTAGTTAATATCAGATATCCCAAACGTTAATTATGTTTTTGTTGCTGTGGACTGATTTCTCATGTCTCGCATATTTGTCTGGTTTAAGAAAGAGAAAATGGTGCTTTAAAAAAAACTCAAAGCGAAATAAATATTATATAAAGAAATAAAAAGAATGTAAAAATTTCTATATTTTAAAATCATCTGCTCAGTGGCCTCTGTGTTACCTCAGTATAGCAGCTCTCTGAATTAACTTGACGCATGACTATAAAGACAGAAAGATGTTTGTTTGACAAGTAGGTCAACACAGCAAAATCTTTCGCAATCTCTCTCGGTTTTCTTTCTACAGTATGCTCTGAGACTGGTGGGCAGTCTTACCTGAGGGCAGTCTTTGATATAGTGTCCCTTGTTGAAGCAGAGGTGGCACAGGTAGTTTGGCGGGGGTCTCTTGCTGGGTTTGCGTGGCTCAGAGGAGAGGGAGAGGTCTGAGAAGTGGTCCGTCAAAGAGTTCAGTCCGTCCACTATGTTGTTGAGAGAGCCGTATGGTGACACACTTTTGTATAAACCGTTATTCAGGGCCTGCGAAATATAACAGAATATAGAGGACAATCATTCACATTATGCATAATACAGTATTTAAAAAAATGAAAGAAACAATGCATTTATTATAATTAACATAATATCATAGTCTGCTCTTGAATATGTTAAAAAAATAGTCTAGGAAAATGTGGAATATTACATTCTGTCTAGGACAAAAACCTAAAAAGGAATTAGACAAAGTATGTAATAACATGTTTTTTATAAAAAAGTCCCCAATTATGTAGAACTGGATTTGTCACGATGACACTAATTGATGACCATTTAAATTCATACTTATCCCAGAATTCTGAAATTGGTGCAACAAAATCCACAAAATCCCATAATAAGTACATCAGTCTGAGATTTGCAAATCACATTACCATATACTGTAACCACAGAAAGTGCAAAACAGCATCAAAAACAGAAGAGATAGTTTCAATGGGAAGAGGTTGCATGAACGATGCCTTCTCTGGTTATGGTTTGGAGGGTTATGTTATTGTTTAAGTCTAGTATGAAACTTTACACTTGGCAGGTTGAGATAACTGTCATCTAGTTCCCAGCAAGCCAGGACAATAAACAGTTTCAGCATGTATCTTTCCAGACATGTATCACTTAATCAGTAAGACAAACTGGATACCCCAAATAAGCTTTATTAAATCTTCTTATACGGCCGTACATCTGGTGATCATTTTCCACTCAGCCCAGTTTATTCCATCTGATTTTCACGTTGGGGTAGAGATACATGCGAGACACGCATTTGCATTGTATGCATACAATACATTTGCATGCAATTGTAATTTAATTGTAATTCAATTGTAAATCAAACTGTAATTTACCCAATGATAATACATACATTCGTTGCATAAAATTAAGAATTTTTAGATGTGGTTATGTTTGAAATAAACAGGTCTATAACAAGCATTTTGAAGCCTTTTGAGAAACTGTGTCTAACTACACTGTTATTTAGCGAGAGTTACGACCAACAGACAGTAAAGTCTTAGATCAACAAGGAATATAAATAGTAATGTTGTAATTCATGAATAAATTCTGCAACATAAAACTAACAAGCATAATAATCACTGTTTTAGACTTCACGGAAATGCAATGACTAAAACAACCAGCAATGTTTTTTTTTTTTGTTATCAGAATGCATTTCTACAATGGTCAAAAATGCTTATGCAATAAAGTATTGATGCAACCGCAGTATTGTTTGTAGTTATCAGACAGTTGTTGGCCAAATTTCTCCTGAGGGATGTGCCCGTCACACACATTTACATTTTTGGAAGACATCTCTCCTTACTTCTAACCCCTCCACACAGCAGGAGAGACCGCCAGGGGTTTATCCTAACCTATACTGCTGCCACTAACTGCATAAACACACACACTTTCTCAGATGGTGTACCGAGACTGGCGATTAAAAAACTTAAACCTCAAACAAACACAGAAACTGTCATTGTATCATACACAACAAACCAATGCAATGTCAAAAACACATTGTAATCTTGCTTAAAGGCTTCATACTAGTAACCCCAACATCCCCTATTTGCAAGTGTTTTAAAAAAACAGTTAAAACAGTTTTTAAAAAAGTAAAAAGTGAGAGAAACAGAGAAAGAGATGTCACAATATTTTTGTTAACACTGATTACAAACGAACGTTTTGCCCTTCTTCAAAATTTCCATTAAACTTCACCACTTCATCTCTGTCTAAGCCACAATACTGTCATTACATCATTAAAACCGAAATGTGTTACTCATACCTTCAAGCTTCTGGAAGTAATTATCCCATTTACAAAACTAAACTGAAGACTACAAAAACAATGGGAACTGTAGTCCTGAGAGCCCTCATTAAAGGTTAATAAATGTAGCTATTTAATTTTCAAACGCATTCCAAGAAAAAGCCGCACCCATATTCTTGGCTTCTATTTCATGTTTTATGACAACAATAATTTTTAAGTCACCATAAAAGTACAACATTATATAAAGGTTTAAGTTCCCAAGAGCACATTGAATTCACTTGAATTTTGATACTTTTGAATTAAATCCATTTCACCGTAAGTGTAACACCTTAGCTATATATCCTTCACTGGAAAGGTCATCCAAGGGGCGGAAAAAGATCTTGCAGACATTTTTTCCCATTTTTCTCCCTAATTTGCGATTTGCAGCTCATAATATTACAATACATATAGCTATACTTACAGACACATCATGTTTTGATAACCCTAAGCATCTTCAGGCCTATAGAGATAGTCTGTCTCTTTTCACATCACACTTCTGATTTATGGGGCTCAAAAAACCTTTAACTTTAACCTTTAACTGCGATCTTACACTCAAAATAGGATAATTTCATGGACGACTGCTTCATTTTGGCTGCCCACGTGTTGCTACAAAACATACGCTGAGTGCAAAACTTTACTGATCACAATAACATTGTTTTTCTATTGAATCTTGCAATGTGATTTCGTAAGCATCAAAGTGATTCTTCGCATAGTTTAAATTACATAAACAGTAAAACTAAAAGTGAAACTTTACCATCACAATGAAAACAAAATGTGTTTAAATCTGCAAAAACAAGTCATCACCTGTGACAAGTTCGTAACAAAATGCACACAAACTAGTTAACTTAAGCAACTAAATGAGTTGATGCGCAAAATTACACGATGATGCGCCTGTTTCGCGCAATGTAAAAGTTGCGCTTTACATAATAAATCTTATTCCAGACTGCAAGGACCGTTATCTTCGTAAAACTTATCTCCAGACAAAAAACCACGCAGGAGGACAGAAAACGAGTTACCTCATTTCTTTGCATCTGAAAGAGATTGTTGAGATAGTTGGAGTTGAGAGAGGAGCTCAGGTCATTGGCGGGGGTTTTGCTGTAGTTCAGGTCCGGATGGGAAGAGTTGGGCTCGGGTCGGAAGGCATCGAAGGCGCTCGTCTGATGTGTGTCTTGTAAAGAAAGGTAAACCCAGTTCAGAAGCTGTGCAGGCTGGTACATTGAGGTGCTGGTGTCTATTGCGGACAGCAAGCTCATGTTGTAACTTTCACTCTTCCACTGTTACTTTTGGGTAAACTTGGTTGACTTGATCTGAGTCTACTGTGAATGCGCCGTCCGGATTTCCACACCCAAAAACTGACCACTTCTCTCTCTTCTTCCAGCACAGACGCTATTCATTCGCTGGGATCCGTGTCCCAGGTTTATACTTACACACAAGTCATTGCTTCAACATGTCAGGATAAAAAGTTTTAGCCCGCTGTCGTCGGCCCGTTATCTCGCTTTATTTGCACTGTAACAGCACGGAACTCATTGAATATTCATGCAGGGTATGTTGCGTCACTGTCTCAACCACCCAATCAAGAGGCGATGTTTTACATATCAGCTGGTATATGAAGACAACCTGTTGATTATTGTCTAACTTGCTAATCTGGGCAAAACATTCATTTATCACAGAATAAATTCAAGTGTCTCTTTTTTAAAAATATTTTAAAAGAAAAGTGTGGCAAATGTATAGTTCATATAAGAGAAACAGGGTTAACAAAGAAACTGCATTGTCACAATATACTTTTGAAACACAATAAAGTATATTAACTAATTAAATTAAAACAAAGTTACCTCCTCGCATACACCAGTTAACACGGCTGAATTATTTAAAAAGTTGGGGTCACACGTGAAACTAAACACCTTCAGGAAGCCAACAGGGTGATATAAGCAAATGGGTTTGTTTGTTTAACAACAGGGGTGAGATTCTTGAGTGACAAACCAAAAACATCCCAGGAAACAACAACTTGTTTTCTACCAGTGCGTTTAAGCATGCTAATAACTGAGAAAATGAAGACAAATCTTAACAGAGATTGTTAAAATGAACATTTGTTTTCCACAGAAAGGGTAAACAAATAAACTGAAGGCCACATATTGCTTTGATTAGTAGAAAACAGATGAGGACATTTAAAATGTTCTGAGATTCACATACAGTGTTCAACTTTGATTGACTTACCTGAGGTAATGACGGAAACTGATTTGTGCTCCACCTTGTGACTGTGTTAATATCCTCGATCTTCTACAGGCGCTTCATAAGACTTCACCTACTGATAATCAATAAAATGCAACTTGTAGGGAACATCACACAAGTAACCGTTACATTCTGGTCCAACACTTTTGTCCTTGATCTTAACCAGACAGCTTTTATATCGTTTAATATATGCTCAATACAGTAAATGAAAAGTATGTGGTAGATTATTGAGAGTTAAAAGATAATGATCTGAGACTGTGCTTTAATGTTGAAGATGCAATCAAGTTTACTACTGGAACTTTGATGCACTCAACATGTTTTTATGAAAAGTTTAATTTAAACTGTCTTGCATGACTGCACATGTGTGGTGTGTAGAATTTAGCCTCCCTCTGGTGGAGAAATATCATAGATAGATAGATGGATAGATAGAGTCCCCCATTGCCTATAGAACTGGAGTCTTCATGGATGATGTCAACAATTTATTCAAACTCCCCAATAAAACTTGTATAAAAATGAGAAAGAAAAACAATTTCAGTTAAAAAGATAAACAATCCAGTTTAATAAATAATAAAACACTTTAAACGGATTAAAGCTCTTCCCTTGAGAAAGGAAAACAATAGTATTAGATTCCCACTATATCAAATATGCAGATCCACATTCTGGACTCTAATCAAGATGGTCTTTCATATGTAACTTGTAACTGTAACTATATTTATAAGCTTTACCACACACAGAGCACTGGAAAGGTTTCTCCTTCGAGTGAGTCTGTTTATGTTTGTTAAGTGTGTAAATGCGCTTAAAACCTTTTCCACATTCAGAGCATAAATAGGGTCTCTCTCCTGTGTGATCTCTCTGGTGCACCCTTAAATCATATATGTCAAAAAACCTCTTTTCACACCAGTCACATGAAATCGGCCTGTCACCAGCATGCCTCCGCAAGTGTATTTTCAAATAAGAGGGCTTCGCGAATTTCATTTCACACTGGTCGCATGCATATGGCTTCTGCCTTCTGTGAATTTTCACATGGTCCGTAAGAAGGGCTGACTGACCAAATTCTTTGCCACAAGTGTCACAAATAAATAGCTTTTGTTTATGTAGTTTGTTGGTCAAATGTTCAGTGGCATTGTTCGATATATCAGCCTTTCTCTTGGCTAGTTTTCGTGTCTTGTCCTGCTTGCTTAACCTGTGCTCTTCGTTGCCTGTGATTTCAAACTCTTCTTCCTCCATTTCAATTGGAGGTATAAGGCCAGTGGGCAAGTTATCAAACGCTTCCTTTTTCATTGGTAGACCATAGTCCAGAAACTCCTCTTTAGTGTCACACAGAGAATGAGGCCACGAGAAGACATCTCGACATGTTTGTTGAATGTCTGACTGAATCAACTCTGATTTTAAAGTCAGCATGTTGTCTGTTTCGGTTTTAAAACGTCCACTCATAAAGTCCTGTGGGATTTCTTGGATATTGAAAGGATGAGAACAAATCATTTCATCTTCCACTTTAATTTGCATCAACGTCTGAGCAGAAGGAAAACCTCCCTCCATCATAACAGTCTTTGACTTTCAATGTTTTATTCCCAATTCAAACATCAATCTTAGAAGACGACTTGTTGAATCCGTCTTGTAAAGACTTCAAGATGAATTCTCTTACGACTGGAACAGGGCAAGAAAATAAATAACAAATATTAAGATATCGCCGTTCCAAGCGGATTGCATCTGTTATTATAAGGAAATAACTGGAGCAATGCATGACTGTGACACCACGTTTCCTAAACTAAACTAGCAGTACATGCCAAATGCAATCTTACAGTTACACTGAAATGAATTGCTTATCTTTTAAACTTTTCAGAATCAGGTTAGAAATTTGCTACTATTTATTTGCAAATAAATAAAACAAAAATGCAATATCAAGAGTATATTAATTTACTCACCAAACCTCGCAGTTGATGCCTTTGTATTCTGGAGGGATACACAGCGTGCTGACAGGTGCGTACCGCCACCTATTATACTGGAGGGTGTAATAGCATGACTTTATTCCTAGTTATAGTTGTCGGATTATTGCAATGCTTACGCCACCTGTTCACTTTCCTTCAATATCCTATTTGTCAGTAATATATCAATTTTTAATATTTAATACTTAAACGTATTCTTATATAATGATTGTCATCTCTTTCAAGTTGAATTGTTTTTATATTGTAATATTTTACATTTTTAATCTATATTCCAAATCTTGTGACTGTACGTTGCTATATAAAATAAATGTAATCCGAAAATCTTCCTGTTTGTCTTTTTCTTCCAAGGGTTTGTTGAGGGATGCAAATCAACTAAGAAGCATTACACTGCCACCTACTGGGCTGGATGGCAGCCAGTAGGACCCCCTCATTCTGGATGAATGAAGACGATGTGCTGTTTCAAAGGTGTACCACCACCGTTTTAAATGAACCTCAGTACAGTCGCAGTTTTTTATATGTATGCTTCATTGCATAACAATATATCTAAAATAAATCACACAGCTTAACCATTTGATCATCAAAATATTCCTTACAGATCATGACAAACAATTAACATTTGTGCAAAGTACAGCCATTCAGTGAAACATTATTTAAATTAGGACATACCCAACATTAACATTTGATTATTGAATGAACCGACATAAAATATGATAGTATTATTGCTATCAATACGTTCAGATTTGTTCGGATACGTTTTTTCTTTTAAGGCACTAAACTCTTCAGATCTATCAAATATTAGACAGAGCAAATCATATTAGCTTTTCAGCTCTTGGGAACGCGAGGAGTTTTCACAGCTTAGATGGAAGTGAGCTGGATGAAGGAGTGTAGTGAGATATAAGACGCTCTGCTTCTCTCCAGCCTGTCATCAGAGCTCCATGCACCGTAGAGAAGAAGGACTTGTGTGTGGCCTCTCCAGCAAACAACACCTGCAGGGGCTGAAGAAAACGAACATTGACCACAGATGTGATATGATCAGTTTTGCTCCTTTACTTTAAATCTACATCAACAAGAAACAAATGAATTGTACCTTGTTAGTATTTGAGTTTTTTAGTGGTAAAGGCTCAGCAAAGTTATCTATGTCAAGTCCTGAGCAACCTTTGGCCACGTAGGTGTAAGATCCACAGGAATAGGGATCGTGGAACCATTGTGATCTCAGGAGCTTTCTTGGTGCAATAGTTGGATTTCCTAAAAATTGTTACAAAATTGCTAGATTTTACCTGCAGTTACATCATGTGTCATGTGGCTATTGGTAATATTTCATTCTGCATTTGATTACTCCATGAGAATCTACAAGTGCAGGTCAGGCTTACATAATTATATACTGCATATATAACAAAGTTTAGTGATGCTACATTAAAGCAGAGTTATGTTTTTATGCTAGTTCAAAGTGTTTTCCCATCCTGATAATGCACAAATGGAAGAGGTGTGGCCTCGGACATTGCTCTAAACAAAGGGATGGGTTTTTATGCAAAGCTAGATGGCTTCTGTTAGCCTCTGCAAAATTGCCTTTCTATGTAAGCTGTAGAAAAGCCTCTTATGCTAGTTAAAACGTTACCTGTAAATTTGCGAAGTAGCTGTGTAACACCCTGCAGCACTTCCAGTTCAGAAAGTGTTTCCATGTACTCAGATTCCCGGCCTGCAATCCATCCGCACAGCACATGTCCAAATCTTTCCAGCAAAAGTTCAGTAATAAGACTCACACTTATCTCACACTTAAAAGTTTAAACCGCAGTTCTGTGGTGTTGTATCGCATTCATGTTGTACTTACTTCTCTGTGGGCTTAAGCACAGTAAACCCAAACAACTTTCGGATCCAGGAGGTCTTTATATCAGAAACGACATCAGAAAGGTCCGTCTCGTCCTCCCATACAAAGTAGATCATTTCACAGTCTTGGTCCCAGAACGGCTGTTCAAACTCAAGAAAGATCTTGTTATTGGTTCCATAACCCATTCTCTGAATGGAATGTAACTTCTTGAGTGGAAGAGAGGGACTCAGGAAAGTGTCTTGATGCTTCTTCAGGTATCCTTTAGTGGAACATTAAACATTAAATGTGTTAGTAGTGTTGCAGAACTGTGTTTTTAAAGCAAGTGATATTGGGAATGCATGAAGAAAGTCAAATCCATTCATAATAAGTCTCTGTAAATGCATTAGAAAATGCCAATAAAAGGATTTTATTTAACACGTTTATTTAATGTTCTCAAAAGCTTACAATAATGTAGAATGCATTATGTTAATGCAAAATGTTTAACCATGTTTAACCTTAATGTAAGCTTTTGTAAGTACTGCCTTATTTCTAGAGGCAAATCATTTACCCAAATTACATAAAGAAATCAAGTTGGATTTATTACACTTACCTAATGGGACAGTGAGTATAACATGGTCTGCTGCAAATGTCTCTCCATTAACACATTCTATCATAATAGGAAAGGAAGTTCCCTTAGTGTTTGGTTCATTCTTGGTATGGTTCCAGTGAATGCATCTCACCGGCTTGTTGTACAAGACAATGTCTTTGGGAAGTTCCTTCATCATATGGTCTATTAAACCGTCATATCCTCTATGGAAAACAAGAGTTCATTAACAAATACATTTAAACATAAAAAATGGTCATTAGCATGTGTAGTTAAATATTAACAAGCTTGAAACAAAACTGGAAACAAAATGGTCCCAGCTAACAAAAAAATAAAAATAAAAAAGTTCTCATTACCAAACAATGTAACAAAAAAACATTTGAAATGTTTCTGGAACATTTGTTACTTGATGGAAACATTAGCAAAACGTTCTTACAACCTAAAACCAGGTCTACTCTGGTCCATTAGCAAGGCTAAGCTAGCAACAAACCTGCATAAACAAGCATTGGACCAGCATGGAAATTTATTCAGGTCTTTTCAGCAAATAATTAACACAATGGAGAGGTAACATGATACATGCATTACATCAGTTACACGATCACTCACCCTGGAAATGTGCAATCTAGCCCTGGAAGTGTTTTATACATGCCAAAGGCTCCCAGGCCCAAATCATCCAATGTGTGTGTTCCACTGACACAGCACTCCATCTTCAGCATTGTGTTTATCATGGCCATTCTGATATCTATGTTAGCCTGATCTTCCTTCCACTCCTCTGGGGCCAGTCGACCAGCCTCCATCTTGATAAACGTTCCAACACTGGGCACCGGCTCTCCATCGCTCTCATGGAACCTCTGGCTCCTTTCCAGTAACTTCATGAAAAATTCCACTGCCGGCTCCATCACCCCAGGACCCAGTTTCCGACCTGAACTGGTAAACCAGTTGGGAACGAACAGGGGATGACCACCAATATCAACCGTCTGGTTTTCTTCAGACATCGATTCTTTGTCAAGGAGTTGGTATTCACATGCCAAGCGAAACACTGGATTTTCCTTTGATGGGCCATGAATCCAGTTGGCACCAATCTCTACAATGTTATCACCTAAGAGAAAAGTAAAAAATCTGTGTGAAACATTCGGTCAGTCGCATTCTATATATTTTTAATAATTAATGTGGACTGTGTCATGTACAGTCTTTCTCATGTACAGTATCACGTGACAGCATATGCACTTGCTTCTGGTTCATTTTTCATCCACACACTTTGTACAGCAGGTGATACAAAGTTTTTCTATCTTTGATCCCCATTTATACTTTTCCAGATGTATTTTTGCTTGCTAATAATACACTCCCAACTGCAATTTTCCCAATTACAGTTTTTACAATACACGTTATGTTTACTAACGTTTGTAGTCTCAGTCCTCAACAAACACCTACTGTTGTTCACCTTACATGCATCTTACAGTCGCAGGTGCGAACCGAACTCGTAAGAAAACACGCGATAGCTGCACACGCGAGCTGAAGTCAACAGGGATTTGTTTGTGTTCATTTCTGGCAAATGATCAACATTTTTTAAGTCTTACCCAGCCGGCCTGTTCGTATTCGTCCACCGCTTCTTCCAGTCGCTTCTATGATGTGCACGTTACGAAAACCATGTTTTAATAACTTCTGAGCGGCTCCGATTCCCGCGATGCCGCATCCGATTATAACTATCTGGGACTCGAGACTCGAGCGCAGCGCCATTGAACGCGTTTCTGCACGACTTTGCGGGATCCGATCTGCTGTGTGCTGCTATCTGTCCGGCCCCGATCCCTCCCCTGACCGTCAGCTGTCACTGCGGCACAACATCAAACACATTATAACGTGAAGACAGACACGTGAACGCACGAACGTTTGCATAACGTTTTGGGAATAACTTTCTAGAGTTTATGAGCAGCCGCTCTGCAATGAAGGAGTGCATTGATGTATCTTGTAGGGAAAGTTAGAAACTGATCTTTCTGATATTGCTTCTGGTTTAATGAATGTTGAATTGTTGGTTGTTTGATTTACTTTGCATAAGCCCACAGAGAAACACAGACAATATTAATACAATATAAACCTTGTCTTGTCTTGTGAACTACCATTTTTTTACTTCTTAACTTACTTTACCGCTTGTTACAGTAAGGTACGGTGAATAAAACCCACCAATAAATGTACAATATATATCCTTATAAATCCTTATCTTCACCATAAAATCGTATTATATCTTTATGATCATTTAAAGTACTTGTACCCACGTTAAACGCGACTGTGACCGATCCCGCCTGTCGCCAGACGGTGGCAGGATCTTATTTCTGTCACTGTCTCGTGACAAAGTTATTAGTAACCGGACAAAAGTGTAAACAAAGTATTTAGTAAACAAAGTGTTTTACTGAATATATGTTTCATAAAAGGTTGAGTCAAATCATTTTATTTCAGGATTTCCAAGCGCCTAAGAACTTAATGACTTTGTACTTTGCACTTTGCACAGAAGTTGTTGCAATGTACATAAATAAATGACAGAGAAAGATGTTGATAATCTATGTAGCCTGATACTAATGCACACAAAGCTGAATGTTTATTTATTATATAGCTGTTTTGCAAAATAATCTTTTCACCTGTAGAATGTAAAAATGTATTTCTTGTGTTTGAGGAATGTTAACAGGTAACCAGCATTTATGCAGCTGAAGAAATCAGTATCTATACTGAAATTAATAAGAATAATCTGACACAACTTTACTGTAATGCATACAATTATTTAAACAATGATTTTAAATAATAATTGAAATATTATACAATAGTGGCATGCAAAGTTTGCCTGTACTATACAGAAACTCTATGGGCATGCAAGTTTATTTTGACTCTTAATACTTGTCCAGGAAAAAGGCACAACCTCCAGTAGTGTAGTGTTCTTTGTTTCCCAGGATGCCTCCTGCTGTAACAAGGGCACTCAGGCCAGAAGGCAATGACTTCATGTCTTAGTCTAAAAACATATTGACTTTAAAGCGCGTGGGAACTGGCTGAGTGTAAGAGTCACTCCAAGAACAATAAGAAACGCTTATTGTGAACATGAGGGAACGACACACAGCATTTATCAAAACAATTATTTCAAACAATGATTTAAGATAATGAAAATAAAGGTTATGTGAGTTTTAGAAAGTATGACTTGGCGACGCTTTTTATAAATGTACTTAACGTAATACTGTCTTTACATGGTCCAATATCTGCTTGTATTTATTCAGAGTGTCATGAATTTAATACAGGACAATATTACATAAAAAGAGGCAAATAAAATAAGATATAAACACTTTTCATATACTACTTTTATTTTGAAAAATTGTTTCAGTAGAAGCAATATCAAGATTATATTCTACATTATCAGAGTTTAACAAAAATGTACAAAAATTACAGCAATTCACCTTTTAAAATCATAACTAATAATTTATCATTAAAAAGCATTCTAAGTTATTTGTTATGCCTGAGAAATGTGGGTAAAAATACAGCTACCAATATATATATATAGAAAACAGTATTCTATTCTTTCATACATAGTTATTGCATTAATGTCTTCACCATAAACCTAAATCTAACAATCTATGCAACTCACCGCTGTTGACCAATGAATGAAAGAATGAAAATTCTCATGACTATTAGTCAGCACATATGATTTGTTTGATTGATGCCATCCAATTTCTGCAATATCATTGACTTCATGACACTGTATCTGTAAAAGAACAAAGTACAACAGAGTTCAGATTAACATGAATGTTTTGTGTTTGTGTCTCTTCAGCAATGAGGAGAAAAACATGTTCTTACTTTCTGGTCAATTTTAAAATCTCTCTCTCCTCCTCCTCTTTTAATTTCTTGATGAAACTGTCCAAAACAGGCATTTCAAACTTGATATACTGTGCAACCTGAAAAACATATTACATAACCTATAACAATAATTTAAAGCTATTAATCCATGAGTTTTATTATATTACAGTTTACATTTCAGTATTTAACAGACACTTTTACCCAAAGCAACTTAAGTTTTTTATGTGTTCCTTATAATGTGTATAACTAGAAATACAGTATATTTGTTCTTTGGACTCAAACCCACAACCCCTACACTGCTAGCACAATGCTCACATAATCATTTAAACTACAGGAACAGCATACAATAGATACAATCGACTCATACAACTATGATCTGATATGTGGCATCTGTAAATAGACATTTATGTTCAAGGCAAGTTTTGAATAACTTGTTCTAAACTTTAAAATACACAAGAACACTCACATCATACGTAATCTCTTCACCAAGGTCCTGTTCCATAATAAATATTCTGCAGATTTTCTCACATGGGCCATGCAGCAGACGAGACACCAGAGGGTGTTCTGTCTCTTTAAGTTTTGTTCTTTCTGAGAACATAATTAACAATATCTGAGAATCTGCAGGTTTAGTTTATCTTTTTAAAAGGTTCATTTTAAAATTAAAACTCTTCTTACCTCCTGATTGGTGGACTAGATAAAGAGCAAATTCATCTGCTTTATTCTCTACCTGTTCAAGTACAGAGCAGGTTAGTAATGTGCAATAGAAAATTGTTTTACTTAGTTAAGCTAAACTTACCCGAAATTTATTTAGGAGCAGGTTAAGAACTTGTTGTGTTGTCATAGTACTGTTCACTCGAACATTAGTCACTGATCCATACGATGGAGTGAAAACAGACGTCTATGTAAAAAATATTTAGTAAGTGTTATAAATTTAAACTGTACGTATTTAACAATCAGTGTTAAACTGTTGTGAAATGCGCCATATAAGATACAATACAATGCCTGCAATATAATGACTGGTAATAATAATAAAATGTTGTACAATATAAACCATATAATAGACCTATATAAGGTGATCTTTATCAGTTGAGACTTTCATGTTTCACACTCGTTTATCAGAAAAAAAGAGTGAATTCACATCTGCCAAGAGATCTTTACAAACTGATGAAAACAGCCTCTCAACACCTGCATCTATCTCACAACACTGATGTACAACACAAACACTTAGACAACAGACATTTCCCTTACAGATGCTGTGTGGCACTTTGTATAATACCACAGGCCTCTTGCCAGGCACAAGGCGTGTTATCTATCAATGAGCCCTATTGTCCTGAGAATAGAGCCTGGAGGTGTTCCAACTCTCCCCCAACCCAGTTCCAGATTCAGGAACATCCAGGAACGCATTGGAACTCAAAGTCAGTAAAACGAGGAACACGTTTAAATTACCTTGTGGTTGTAGAAATGGCCATTGATGGAGAAACGGTGTCTTTTAATCCTCTGTGAATCTGCAGAGCTGTGAATTTTGGATCTTCTTTGGATGTTTACAAAACTTGCGTCACTTCTTGTCCTCAGCAGTTGAGGAACATCGTCATCACCACCGAACGCATCCATACCTGCAGAAGCAGAGACATAAACAATATTATCTACAGGACACAGATGTGTTGATGTATTAAGTTCACTGCATTAAAAACATGATGTTTAGTAGCCTATTAAGTGTTGTAAAAACAGGTTTAATCTGTTGAAACATCTGCCAGATGTTACGCATTTAAAGCTAATTATATTGTGAGCTATTAAAAAAGTTCATTTGAGGAAAATGCACAAGGAAATGACATCTAACTATTATTTTGGTTCAAAGCACTGACATTCAACACTGAAAGTGCATGTGGACTTTGCGGGGTATTGAGGGGTATAAATTGGTGTGTATGCGGATCATTTGTATACATACTGGGTATGGATGTCGCACTGATTTTGTTGTTGTTAGGCTCTGTAGAAAACTGATGTGAATGACTCTGTTTGCCATTTTCATTCCTGTTGAACAAAGACACAAACTTTCGTTTGACATTATATACTTCAGATTGTACATATATATATATATATATATATATATATATGCCAATAATTAACTAATAAGCACAGACTACAATTCTGTTTGTAAAAGTTGTTTATTGGATTTGATTAATCTGGATTCAATTTGAATACAGTTTTCTCTTGTATTAAGATCCTAATCTGATTATGGACACGTGCTAAAGTCTTTCAATCTTTTTGTTCATAGTATTAAATAAAGGTCAGCATGGGCTTGGACACGATACTTAGAGCTGCTTAAATTTTCCGTGATGCAGACGTGTGCTGCACGTGAGATACAGAACCCCAAACGTCTGATTAACCAGTTCCTCCGCTGGAGAAACAGCAACAACAAAACAATCAACGCTAACCTGCTTAACACGTGTCTGGAATCTTCCTCATTACAAAACACTATAACAATCACTGTGGGTCGTCACGGCTATGATGGAAACCTGCACGTACATACGCTTGCTTGGGGATTGATGCTCCTAGACTCCCAGCTAACAAGGAGCATTCCTGGAACGTTGGCTAACATTCTCTAAAAGTTCTCTTAAAGTTATTAAATAGATCTTGCAGTAAGGTTAGTAGAATGTTATAATATTAAATAGTAATATTAAACTTAATCTATAGCAATATCTATATCTGTAGTAATCTATAGGAAACCTTTTTTACTAAGTAGTTAGAAGAATGTTTAAAAAATATTACATAATTAATAAATGTTTGGAAAATGTCATTATAATAATCAAACAATGATGTTAATAAAACAAAGAACTGGATGTTTTGAATATTCATATAACTGCTAATATAGAATTTTTGTTATTTAATAAATATGTTATGGAAACCTAAAATTGTTAGCTGGGCTAGTGCTCCAGTTGTCAGTGTCTTTAAACTTTTATGTGCAAAAATATTTAAAAATACAAATGTTTAGTATTAGCTAAGCTTTGGGTTCAACTCACAATTTATCTTAATACACAGTTCTAGTCCTTGATGCTAATTGGTCAAAATCTGTGTTACGCTAACAATATAGCTTCACCTAGATTCTATGTGCATGACTGCACAGGGGGCTGGTATTTTAATTGCGTAGCAACATTCTATGTTGCTATCTATACAAAAAGCACTAAACCAATAATAAAAACAGACCGAAACAATTAATGAGAGAAACAGATGTTGGGTGCGGTGCAGCAAAGATCAGGCTGTCCCACCCACCTGCTGGACTCGGGGCTCTCTGACCTCCAGGCTCCTGTGCAGGTATAGTGAAACCTCTCACTGACATCATACATCTGCAGTGTGATTGGCCTCCTCAGGCCCCAGGAGATGTTGAGTAAACCCTCCACGATCGGCTCGCCCTCTTCCTACAGCCACACAACAAACGATAATAATGACCATGAAGTCTTTTGTCAGATGCAGGAAATCCTGCTGGCTCACGTCTGTGTTCGGCTTCAAGTGTACGTGCTAAACAAGCTGTTGCAGACCTCAGATATTGTGAGGCAGTGAAGTTATGGAAAGTTACTTTGGAAGCTGTACAGTTACGGCAGCTGTAACTGAAAGTGTGATTTTCAACAACAATTTTAGTAATCCATAAACATTTTATGAAAATTAATAATAAATTTAATTGACACTGTTATTATTGGCATTAATACTTAATAGTGTATAGCTATATCAAATGTGATATACTCATATCAATCCGATATCTATCTATTTTTAAATATATATATATATATATATATATATATAAAATGTATGGATTAATGTATGGATGACTGTCCATACATCCTGTCCAATTTTTATAAAAATATGTAAAAAATTATAGATTTTTTAAAGATAGATATTTTACAGATATGTATATATCACATTTGATCCAAATATACACATATACATATATATTTATAGATAGACAGACAGAAAGATGGATAGATGCCACGTGCATTTAAGCACACAATCCTATCAGGAACTAAGTGATTAAAGCAGATAAGTCTTCCGTTCTCATGCAAACAAAATCAACTGACCACTGCATTTCACAGGGCCACATATACCACAGCAAGATTAAGCCATAAGATCTAGGCTAAGTGCTTAAAAATAGCTGGTTGGAGCAGATTCTTATTGTGGTTGTGACAGAGCCTTGTACTTATTCACACTGAAAATTTTAACTAGATTTGGCCAAAACTTTATCTTGCATATCAGTGGAGCAGTGAATGTCATACATTTAAAACATCAGAAATTATTTACTCCTAAAGTTATTTAAATTTAATTTAACACATTCTTCCTTTGCAATAGGGTTAAGGTAACATTTGGCTTTATCTTTATTATTTTAAAGTTATTTCCATAGTTAATATTTACTTCTACATGTATTTTCCTTGGTTACAATTTGTGAACTTTTATAACTCAAACACAACAACAAAAACACAGCATTGTTTTGATTTTTGAAAGCATTTTAACACAAATTCTGTCCAAACTCATCACAGGCAGAGATTCCAGCAGAATTCTTAACCAACCCTGATTCAATAATTTACCACAGTCTCAAAACAAGACATGAGGTCAGAGCAGCAACCCACCAGAATGTCCCCAGTGGAAATCTCATCAACAAAAACCTGTGACCGAAAAAAAAACAACCTGTGACCGAAACTAAACCTGAAATGCGGTTGGCAGCTGTTGTGATTCTGGGTGAATTTAGTCAAGTGTCGTGTAGGTGGAGAGCTAATGGCTCCCAGGGCCTCATTGTTATTGCATTGTAAACAATCAGGACAGCTGCGGTCCTATTGGTCAGTTTCCGCTCTACACTCTGCTCAGCACACACACACTTCCTGTCAGGCATGCAAGGTCACGTCGCTGCTAAATATAGCGCCATTAGCCTTGGCGAACAATCCCTGCCTGCCGTGGCTGTATAAAAGGCACCGAGCTCCATGTGGATCAGATCAAAGCTACAGTCTAACCAAAGACAAAGCTGATTTACACCGCAACGCTAGCATCCTACAGGCTTTGCTAACAGGTACATTTGTTGTTTATAATGTGTAAATTGATAGATGATGTGCATGTAGTTAAACATAAAAGATGCTGTAAAATTTTATATTTTATTGTGTTTTTATTATTGCTTTACTTAAATCTATTTGACAATTCTAACCAAGCATTCAGTTCCTGCATGGCATGATAATGCAAAACACAAACTGAAGAAAGAACTAACAGTCAAACTCTTTCTTTATTCAGGATGAAACCCAAAAGGTTACTGCTGTCTGTGGCCCCTCTGCCCACGATAACAGAAACTCATGAGGATCCCTCTCAAAGCATGGATGAATACATCAATTCCATCAAAGAGCTCGCCCAGCCTGGCTGTGGTCCACTGAGGGTAACCAGGACTCAGAGACCTCGTCTCTTTGGTAAACCCGTGGGGAAACACGCTAGCTCCACTTCCACACCACGCAGCGCTTCCCGGGCCCGGCAGCCCCGCCGAGATTCCCTCGGACTGGATGAGGTCACGCTGAGGTTCAGCAGCCAGAGGGACTATGGTGCTAAAGACCCGCTGGACTGGCTGTTTGCGCAGACGCAGTTACAATCGCATGAGAAGGATCTGCGCAGAACTGAAAATACACCTGCTGCTCTTTGGTTAATCTAATGAACTGGTTAAAACTGAATCTGGCGGTGATGTCTCAACACTGTGGGGGATCTCATGAACTGAACTTCTTTAATTTATTGTCTTAACAGGAATTTTACACCAATGTGTTGATGTTTACATTTGTGTCTAAGTCGTGTTTGGTTGTTTTTTAAAATCAATACCTAATGTATTTTTACTTTTAAAAAATCATGTATAATTTAAAATTAAAATCTCTGTTTTCAGTTTTACATTTGTAATCCCTCTTTCTCACATAACTACAATGTTAATACATTCTATGATTATACTGAACCCATTATACTGAATACTGTATATATCGTAGACAAGAGATGTTTCTAATAGTTTCTAATAGTAAACTTAAGCGACCCGTTGTGAATTTAAACCGCACTGCCCGAAACGGACCAACAGAGGGCGCCAAACGCGTTTATTCTGTCAGTTCACAATAGATTAAATGTTACTTTTCTTTTCACAAGTGGTTTCTTAATATATCTTAGAAGTGATTTCCATCCCATAAAATGGTGGAGAATCATTTATATAGCAAACACTGTAATTGTGGAAAAGTTTCCTACGATAATGTAGAAAGCGCTTCTTGTTTTTAGTTGGTACAATAATATAAATTATTGACATCTAAAACCATCTAATTTAAAAGAAAGCATATATCTGAAATGGACTATGTAAATAGTGAGTTTAAGTGTTTCCCAGCTCACCCACTAGATGAAGCTGTTTAAAAGAAAACTAAGACAGTTCATAGCACCAGTTCCTGCACGTCTTTTCACACCATTTGGCGCATCAACAATACAAAATGCCAAACAATGTATGAATGGCAATTTTGACAGCTGTTTATTCTACACTATATTTATTCAGTTATATTTATTCAGTCTCACTTTCCATCACATCTTTGTTCTTTACCTTATCTCTCTCTCTCTCTCCTTTTGAACTTACACAATACTGGTGACTCAGTCACCATGTGATCACTTAAAAAAACTGTAAACTGCTCTCAAATAGTAATTATTTAGCAAATTTACTAAAATAGACTGTTTAATGTCAAGAGACCCCTGTGGTCCCATAAGGGTCTGTGGATCTCCAGTTAAAAACCTTTAGTTTATGATACTAGGCCAATGAACACTGCAGAAGCATTGCATGCATGAGAATGTCTGTTTGTTTGTTCATTCTTCTTCAATATCCTATTCCCTGAGGTCACACTATAGCTTTAAAGCACATTAAACTTGTTTTAAACACATTCACCCTGAGGGGAATTTCCAGTGGCTCCAGTGTGTCAGAATGTGCCCTGTTTGTTGACAGAATACATCAGACCCTCCTTTAAAAAATCAAGTTCATCTTCTGAGATTAATCCTGACACAAACATAACCAAACATGGCATATTGGGGACCAGAGGTTAGCAGTCACAATCTCAGTATTTATATAAGTCAAACACAAATGCATGTTTTCTTTAGCAGTGGTTTCAAGTGGTGCTAGCAAACAAAATCAAGTTAGCAAACTAAACTCAAGCTAGCAAACTAAACTCATGCTTGTTGGACAAGTATGTGATTTAAATATGTGATAACTAGCCCTGGTTTCTCCGACACTGTCTAGTTAGCAGACACTAAATGTTTCTTCACCAATATCTGTATACTTTAAAAACATCTTGTTTTGTAGATGCTATAGAATTCATATTTGAGCTCAATGCAAGTTATTTCTTTCTGTTCAGTTTCTAATGACTCTGAGGAGAGAAAAAGTTAATAATGAAAAGCTTGTAAAATAATACTCATTTAATCATTAACCTGTAAAAGAAAAACTTTAGTCTAGAATTATGGTTTCACTTTCTGTGGTGTCTCATACCTCTCGAAAGCGGAGCTGGAAACTTTTCCCCTCATGGTAACAGTTGTAGGTTTTCAAAAGAAACAAAATATCTGACCTGAAAAAGGAAGAAAGAATAACAAAGGACACTTTGAGTAATTTGGTGTCTTTAAAGTCCAGTATTTAATGTCTGTTTATAGCCATTATTGTAATACATAACACTAGCCATTTTAAGTCACAAGTTTCTGCCAAATAAATAAAGCTGGGCACACACTGTACGTTTTTACAGTTGTTTCTTGTCAGGCTAGAAACACGGTCGCAACCATAAGCCGTGTCACTGTGATCTCATATATCATTAAAACAGGCACAATGCAAAAAGCCTGGAGTTTTATGTTCATCTGATGTCAAACTCAAAAACTGCAGATTTGGATGTATAATCTTTAAGGGTTTGTCTCAGTAGGCCAAAATTTGTCTCAAAATGTGTCTCAGACAACCAATTTGTAGCTGAAACCGAAGAGTGTGCATTCAGATTATGTGTCTATTGGAAATAAATGTCTTACTTTGCAATGACTTTCTTCTCATTTAACCTCACATAAGAGGTTTTGTCAGGATCCATCATGGAGTTTTCTCTACAGAAAGAGTTTTAGCTAAAAAGAGCAAAAGAGAAAGAGATTGGGGGTGATAAGTGTGATAATTAACTGAAGACACAACAGAATCATACACGTCTTCCTAAACAGTCACCATCGGGCTACTTAGGATACAATTAATCTTAAGCTTGAGATTCAAGCTAGTCACATAAATGAGGAGAAACCACACTGACCTAAAAGTTAACAGATTGTGTATTTAGGACAGGTCCCAACTTGGCATGTTTGGTTTGGGACAAGGCACATTCTAAAAATAACTGGGCAACAGTGACAACACATTTTTTCCACAGACTTCATTTTGGAAGTATTTTTCCTTTCACTTTCCCAATAAGGATATAAAAAATGTAACTGTGAACCACTTTGAATAAAAATAAATGTTAAATAACTAGATAAATGTACTAAAACTATCTGAAACCAGTCACAACAATTAAAAACTAAAGTAAGTTAAAGACAGAAATCAAAGCAAGAAAAAAGATTTTTGCCTCTTTTTTTTTGCAAAAGTCATTGTCTCAATCCTTCCATCCAAAACAGAAATAGAAAATTACTAAATATTTTTAAGGACTCCTACAGCCAGGGAATATGGAATTTCCACTCCCGGCTCCCTGTTTAAATTGCGAGCTGTGACAAATAACAGGAATTTCCAGGAAATTGCCGGAGAACAGGGAAGTCCCTGAAAAGCGAATAAAGCAGCCGTGAGCGCAGCACTCAAACACAGACACGGTTTCACCATGAGGCTCACGCTTTTCACTTTTCTAACAATCCTCAGCATTTTTCTAACAGGTGAGAGTTTCAGAATCAGAACTGATGAACTTCAGGAGAGACTGAAAAAACCAAGTACCCGTTTGCTCTTAATTCAACCTGTTTTCCCCTTAAAAATTAGATTGTAGAATATTTAGAATGTAGTATATCAATTACAGCTATGCGTTAATTTAACGTTTTTCTGAATGCAGTACAGTGTCAGCATATTCCAAAGACATGCCAGTGCCCACAGGTGAAAGAACGAGTCCGGGGGCCATTTTCTGATTTCAAAGTGACTCCAAAAGGACCGAGCTGCTTCAAAGATGAGATCATGTAAGTACATCACATGCATTCCTGTAGCTGCACATTAGATAAAGTATCTTTATAAAACCTGTCAGTTGTGTTTAAATATCCTGTTATTCTCTGTGTTTCTCTTTAGAGTCATGCTGCAGAACAACAACAGGCAGGTGTGTCTCAGTACAGAGGGGAAACAGGGCAAGAGACTGATAAAATGCTGGCACAGGTAAGAGATTGTTATCATGAGACAATTCACTCAACATCTACCAATATTATTTCTGTTTTCATATTAATGTTATTGTTTTCTTTCTGGCTTTAAAAGGAACAACAAAGACAGCAAGAAATGCTTGCAGAGACTGAAACAACGCACCAAACGAAGAAGAGCAAAACAGATCAAATCCAAGACGCGTGTTTCTTAAATTAAATGGTAAGCGCACGGCGGCAGAGTGCAATGCATTGTAGGATTGCTGTACTTTCATGTGCACTAAACGAGTCAAGGAACATGAAAAGGCTATATTCAGAGGCATGCATGTGTGTATGGACGGCAATAGGACCGTATCTAGCGAAGGCATGTTATAACAAGGACAACATCAAGTAAAGACATGGTGTTTTTACTTGATGTGTGAAAGTGATTAGGAAGGTCTGATATGAATAAATATTGGAACCATAAAGGAAAACATTTCTCTGTTTGCTGTGGATTCGACAAATCTTTTATGATTAAAAAATAAATATGAGGCAAAAATACAGAATGTCACATTTTGTTATTTGCCTGTTTTGACAATGTTTCTAATGTGAGCTACATATTGGGACAATTGGCTCACAATTGTGTATTTTGGAGTGATCAGCTGTGTTCTATTGTATTATTTTTATTAGTTGTATGTATTTCATACATATATGTTGTACAGTTTAATATAATGTAATAAAAATGAACTAACATGAACATTTTTTTGGTTATTTTTGGTTATATTTACAACAAAAAATTGCTTTCCAAGATATTTCCTGCTGCATATTAATCAGCTAGAAATTATTCTATTAAAACAAATGTATCAAATTAATTATTAAGTAACCACAAACTAAACTGGAAAGGTCATGGGAAATAATTGATCAAAAACGTGTGAGAACTGATCCAGCAAATATAAACAGGAATGTTAACACATTGCAGCCATACTTTTCTAAGCCACAAACACAGATAGAACAATAGCCTTAACATGGGACGTACCAACCTAGACAAGGTGAATAAACAGGTATTGAGAAATTCTTCAAGTCTTCAAGCTTTACGGGAAATCATGTGACTATGATCCCGCTTAATATGGTAAAGCAGGAAGTGGAGACAAGAGGAAAAGTGAAGGGAAAATCAGGACAACTCACAGCACACTCCAGTGCACAGACACTGAAGACAGGAACTCCTGCAACTTATTAAAATGGCTTTCAAGACTCTGCAAAGTGCCAGTCTGCTGTTGTGCTTAAACATCATTGCAGGTACTGTAGTGTTTAAAGGCATTCATCAACAGTGTTTGCAGGTTCCAGATAACACATATGAAGGCAATATAGGAAAATGACTTTATTTCCTGGGTATTTCTAGATATCAGCACTGCTGCAACATCCTTCAGAGAAAAATGCCAGTGTGTTGAGGAGACTGACCTGGTGCGACGGAGAAACATCAAAGACTACACAATAATACCGAAAAATCCTCTGTGCAACAAGGTTCAAATCATGTGAGTAAAATCACATTGTAATCAGAAGCCTTATGCACTAAGCTTTTTATTATTGCTTTGCTTTGTTTTATCTTGCCTCGGTTACAAGATAAGTCACTCATAAAATCTATTATAAATACCTAGTCATTTCAAAGTAAATTCAGTTGATTTTTACTGCGATTAATGTGCAAATACATGCATTTGAGACATTTTTCAATTTGTTAACAATGTCTAAGGATATTACACAATATCTCTTGTTGGGACACATCATAACTGTCATTGATATAATGTTGGGAGAGTGAATTATAAAGCACTGAATTTTGTTCACTCTTATCTGGGCATGAGTGGGCATGATCTTTTACAATATACCAGTGACCTTCAACTCTTTCTCAAGAACTCTTTCTTTAAAAAAACACATGCGAAATATTATTCACATTTGGTTCACATTATAATAAATCAATATTAGGTCAATAGTTTAAGCAGTATTACATAACTTGCTTTGGTTTGATTTGCAAACATCTCAAAACGTGCCAATTTCCTCCACAGACTCCAGCTGTCAAATAAACAATCTTGCCTTAATCCAGATTCCACGACAGGCCAAAAACTACAAAAATGCTGGAAAATGTAAGTGTACAACGAGTCATTCAAAATATTGAAAACACTGCCACCGTGTGGCAAAGTAAAAACGCTACAACAAAATTCTCAATATCAAACTACGTAAAGCAGCGTTGTGGGCCTCAGAACAAAACTTAGCCTTTTAAATGTCTTGTCTGATTTCTTTACTTATTTTATTATTATTATTATTATTTAATATTAAACGTTATTATATTAAATAACTTTAAAAACAACAATATCTGAATCACGTCATTATTTATATGTGATATTTCAGAAACTAAAGGACTCAAAGGGCCATTAAACGACATGTTTTATTTTCTAGCTCCGGTTTCTCTCCTGTAATAAAACCATTTTCTTTATGACTGTCCAGGATTAGATACAACACAGAGAGGAGGAAAGTCTGTTTAAAACCCCGGAAGAGAAAAGGATCAAAAAGGCAAAAGAAAAATTAAATCAACAATTCTTGTGTTTCTAATGTATAGTCCATTTACCTGTCCTTTGTATTATTGACTATAACATGTTATATATATATGTTGGTGGCGCTTGTATATATTTCACCTATAATATTTGTTTATGTACAGCCTTTATTTTAATAAAACCTCATGAAATCTTACGTTTTTGCTTAGTGTATCATTATACTGGAAATTACAACAAACAAACAGCCTAGACACAATATCTCTCTCTC